>PITA01006330.1:0-25906 GCA_004023965.1 Spilogale gracilis
GGGGCAAATGGGTGGCTCAGTCGGTTAAGTGTCTGCCTTTGGTTTAGGTCATGATCCCAGAATCCTGGGATCAAGTCCTGCATTGGGCTTCTTACTCAATGAGGAGTCTGCTTCTCCCTCTGACGCCCCCACTCCTGCTCACCTCTTCTCTTTCTCCAGTTCTCTCTCTCTCAAAAATAAATAAATAAAATCTTAAAAAAGAAAAAAAGGAATAAGAACAATCTGGGGCACCTGGATGGCTCAGTTGGTTAAGTATATGACTCTTGATTTCAGCTCAGCTCATGACCTCAGGGTCGTGAGATCGATCCTTGGGTCAGGTTCTGTGCTGGGCATGGAGCCTGCCTATAATTCTCTCTCTCTCTGTCCCTATGCCCTTCCACCTCCAGCTTTCTATTAAAAAAAAAAAAAAAAAAAAAAGATAAGAATGACCCAAGAAGTTCCTTTTATCTTTCAGGGAAATTCACCAGGCAATGAAGATACTCAACTTAGAAAATGTAGGAAACCAAGAAATGCTTCAGAAGATCAGGAACAGGGTAAGTTAAGTGCAAGCTATGTTTTCAAGAGAAAATTAAAATTCAGGGCTCTCAAGATTTCCTCAGACTCTTTTCTCCATTACTGAAATACTTTCTACAACCACACAGGTACCATATTTTCTGAAGATACAAAGCATTTATGCAAAACTTAGATTATATAATCCTGGTAAAGACAAAGTAAAGGGGCGCCTGGGTGGCTCAGTTGGTTGGGCGACTGCCTTCGGCTCAGGTCGTGATCCCGGAGACCCGAGATCGGGTCCCACATCGGGCTCCCTGCTCGGCGGGAAGCCTGCTTCTCCCTCTCACTCCCCCTGCTTGTGTTCCCCCTCTGGCTGTGTTTCTCTCTGTCAAATAAATAAAACCTTAAAAAAAAAAAAAAAAAAAAAGACAAAGTAAAAACAATAATCCTATCAGCCCTATCAAGTAACCCTCAAAATGGGTCACTGTTTCTGAAATACTTATTCTTCCTTGCCTTCCCATTTTCTCTCCACTATCAACTAAACCTAAGTTGTTCTTTTTTACAAGTAGACCTAGAGAAGGAATAATGACTGGAGCTATAACTCTTGATTTTTTTTCCCTTTTAACCTTAATGTCTAAACTGGGGTTTTACCAAACGAACGCGCTAACTGAACACATGGTTCTAATTTTTCAAAGATGTAGATAAGATGAAGAAATAAAGGGACAAAGATTTTAAGAATATGAGATTCTTTCTTCATATAGTTCACAAAACCAGCTTCACACCAAGCAAACATTTCTTAGCAGGTTTCTTGCATCATGCCCAAAAAGCTAAAATACATTTTTCATTAATGGGTTTAAAAAATGTCCAGCCAAGGGGCACCTGGGTGGCTCAGTTGGTTAAGCGACTGCCTTCGGCTCAGGTCATGATCCCGGAGACCTGGGATCGAGTCCCACATCGGGCTGCCTGCTCGGTGGAAAGCCTGCTTCTCCCTCTCTCACTCCCCCTGCTTGTGTTCCCTCTCTGGCTGTGTTTCTCTCTGTCAAATAAATAAGTAAAATCTTAAAAAAAAAAAAAATGTCCAGCCAACATCAGAAGAATGCTGAGGGACTGTACCATTTAATACCAACAAGCACAATGCAATAAGTTGTTTTATTAATGGTTTTTGATGATTTGCAGCCCAATATAGTTGTTTTTTTCAACATTTCTTCTGATTAGATTCAAACACTAAGCCAAAAGGATCTGCTGATCCAGAAAATATTGAAGATGGAGAGGGTCATAGGAAAAATGAAGGACGAAACAAAACACGTTTACTTGCAACCCAAGGAAGGGCAAAAACCACTGGAACTCCAAACTTTCCTACAACAAACTTTTCAGGGTAGGTTTCCAAGGGGTGAGTTGTATGCCTTGATTCCTTTAACAAGCCTCTTCTGGGATCTGGACATCTGGGGAGTTTAGCTTCTAACCCTGTAGGATGAGTCAGGAATGGCTGCTACCTTTCATTTTTGGCCACCATCCTCTATCCTTTTCTTTTTTTCCTGCCTGCTCCCTGGCTTTTATTTATTTGCTGTTTTGTCCCTTGAAAAGAAAAGAAGAAAAAAGAAAAAAGAAAAGAAAAAGAATGAGGTAGTTCTAATTGAACAGATTTGAAAGTTAGGCCAGAAAATGAGAGGTTAGGAAAACAAAGCAAAAACTGCTACATTTAATTAAGCATCCAAACAAAGCCTTGTAAGTTTAGCTTTAAATAGCAGTTACCTCTGGAAAGTGGGGACTCTCAGATAACTGCACCTGTCAGTTATGGTGATAGGATCTTAAAGTTCCAGACACAACCTAAATGAAGTGCAGCCATCAAGCTGTACTAGAATGTACTTACAAAATCTGTGTGCCCGGGCGTAGCAGCAGTCTCAGATCATTCAGCCAGCTGCCCACCAGCCACCACCCCAAACCCAGGTCTTCTGATTCCAAGTCCAGGGCTCTCTCTGGTACACCAGGCTCTCTTCCACCAACCATGAGAATATTCACTTGGCCACGTTTGGGGAAGATTCCTCCAACTGCCAGAAAAAAATGAAAGCGGAAAATAACTTGAACACCAGCCTTCCTTCACGGCCAGCTTGCTAAGAGTTGGTTGACTGAGGCACAAGTGCGTGACTACCTGCCCCTTTGGGACCAATGCCAGTTACTGAGAAAAAAACACAATACATGCTTAACGTCTCCAGTAGGATTGTGCTGTTTGGGGTTCAACTACAGCGATTAAAATAAATTGCCCCCCCCCCAAGTTATAGAATAATTGGCCCCAATCCTACAACCACCCAAGTTACCTTTCACCTCAGCCAGTATAGATTTTCCCTATCTCCCACCCCTGCCCCAGCCCAATTCCTTCAAACCACATCACATAATAATCTAGCCTTAGAAAAGGGAAACATTCTTTGGCACTTTAATAACTTTAAATTCACAGTAACAAACAGGATACTAACCCCAACCCTCCCCCCAAACTAAGGAAAGAGAACTCAAATAAAGGTTGCAAAGTCCAAATAAAAACATCTAATGTCTCAAGCAGAATGACACAGCAGGTGCTACACCCCTGAAGCCTAGGGGTGGTGATGAGGCTGGTGCTGTGAAATGATCAAGGATCAAAGTTACTTCCGCAGAAAGAGCTCCTTTTTCACCTCCAACTTCTGCTTTTACTTTCCTGCCTAGGTGAGGTGTTGATTCCTAGAAAACCGTCTGAAATTTGTGACATTAAAGCAGTCTTAAAGGTAATGTAAGCAGTCATAAAGGTAAATGGTTCTCAAGGTAAGAACATTAGACGTCCCCTTCCCCCCTCCCCCGCAAAAAAAGGTGGTAACAGTGGTTAAGAGAGAATCACCACTGTCTTGCTTCCAGCAATCAACCGGAAACTATTTCAGGTTAGAGGCATCTTGGTGAGCAGCAGCCCCTTGTCATATAACATGGTTGCCAAGGAAAGCTGGTCCTCCACAGTGTCACAGGGCAGGTCCCCTACTCTCACAAACTCTGGGTAGGAGCGGAGCAAGAGTTCCATGGCATCAGCTTGCTGAGGGTATATCTCCAAGCACTTGGGCTCCTCCAGATGATAAACACGGGAGTTCTCCACTGTGTAATAGAGAAACAAACGGCCTCCCTCCCCCACCAGCCGAGCTATCCCATCCTGGAGCATGTGCACTTCGGTTTCTGTTGTCAGCTGAGCCCCCACGTTCACAGGTTCGCCAGCCTCCCAGCGAATTGGGAGCCCATAAACACTTAGCGCCCTCTCCCTATCAGTCAGCACAGGGGGCAGAGAGTCGTGGATGAAGTCTTTGGCTCGCTGGTCAGCCACAGCGTCGACAGGGGCAAAGTGTCCCAAGCGGGCAACCAGGACTCGCACCTTCTCCATAAAAGCCGTTCTTCGTGGATCCTTGGAATCCGAGTGCTGGGCCCCCATGTAATCCATGAAGTCTCGGGGGAGACCCCTTCGGAACTCCACATTTTCCTCCATTGCAGCCTGCACTGCCAGAGGCAGTACGGCCTCCAGGAAGTCGCCCCAGGTATTGCGCTGGTACGTGGACAAGGTGAGGTGCAGAGAGTGCACTCCATCCTGGCATTCAGCTTGGTGAATGAAGCCCCGAGGAAAATAGAGCAAATCTCCGGGTTCCAGCACGGTCTGTAGCACCGGCTCACCCAGGTCGTCCTGGCTGAAGTTGGGACTGGATGTCAGCGCCAGCTCCTCTGTTGGGACCCGGGGTCGGTACACACGCCAGAGCTTCCTACCTTCCAGCTGCAGCACAAAAGCCTCGATGTCGTCGTAGTGGGGGGCAAAGCCCTGCGAGTTGGGGGGCGTGAGGTAAATGTTGGAGCCTGCCATGCTTCCAAACTGCTCCTGGAGCACAGCCAGGAACTGCCACACGGTGGTCGAGAAAGCCTGTGGGCAGAGGAGGCGCAGGGAGCAGCCAGCCTGGTACAGGGACCAGGCGGCGGCGGGCAGCGCGCGGCCGGGCGGGTTCAGGGTCTCGCGCCGCCCGTTGACGTAGCGAGCAGCGTCCAGGTGCTGCCCGAACTGCACGTCCTCGTGGTGCAGAATGGAGTCCAGGTCCGCGGTGGAGAAAAGCCCCTGATAGTAGGCGTGGTCCTGCCGCCGCACGAGCACCGCCTCGCGCTCCCATAGGCGCCGGTAGAAATGGTCGGGCGGCATGGGCGAGATGAGCCACTCGAAGAGGCGCGCCGCCCGCCGCCGGCTGCTGGGGATGCGGTTCAGCTCCGCCAGGACCCGCTGCAGCGGGGAGTCCCAGGCCAGCTCCCCGCCTGTGCTGTCCACCTGCGGCCCCGACAGCGTGGCGGGAGCCGCGGACGGCGGAGGGGCTGCCAAGTGCTGGGCATTGCACAGCAGGGCGGAGGTTTCCACCACGCGGGCTGGCGCCGCGGGCACCTCCACCAGGCGCGCGGGCGGCGCGGAAGCCGGCACCAGGCGCGCGGGCAGGGCAGGCGCCTCCACCAGGCGGGCCGGCGGGGTCTGCGCCTCCACCAGGCGGGCCGGCGGGGTCTGCGCCTCCACCAGGCGGGCCGGCGGGGTTTGCGCCTCCACCAAGGAGCGAGGGGTCTGGAGGGAGCGAGCCGCGGGCGAGGCCTCCAGCAGCTCTGCAGGCCCCAGGTGGCCATACGGCTCTCGCCGGGCCGCTTCGGGGATGGCCGCCGCCCCCGCAGGCAGCGGGTCCCCCGGATCGTCGGCCGTCGACTCCACCCTCGAGTCCTCCGAGTCCTCGCTGGGCAGCGGCTGGGCCCTAAGTGCGGCCATGCGGGATGCCACGCTTCTCCTTAGCTGCCTTCGGATCTTCCTGGGCCTTAGGGGCAGGGCCAGGACCGATCCGCTGTGTGGCTGCGGCTGGCGCCGGCGTCTCAACCTCCCGCGCCTCAACAATCCCGCGTTAGCCCGGAGCCCGTCCATGGCGGGAACCCCTTACTAGTCCGGCCCGGCTGGGTAGAAAAGGGATCTCGGCGGGAGCGGCTGCGAGGCACTCTGGGAAAGGGGCGCGGCTTCCATCCACCTCCGGGTTGGCCACGCCTGCTATTCTTCCAGCCTGCGCCTCTCGCTCGCCCTGCGGCCAGTACCCGGCTTCTCACCAGGATAGCGGTGTCCCTCCCAAATTATTAAGGGCTCCACGTTTGCCGGGCAATTTAAAAACCAAACTGCTGGGGACTCCGGGAAAAGTTGTTTACTTAATAAACTCTTCTTTCCTTTTCTAATCTCTTTATACTGGAGTGTTCCCAAACGTTCTTGTTTCTGAAAAGCTTGTCCCCCAGCAACTTTGTACAGGAAAGCGCACGATTCTTATTTTCAAGGAATGTTCTTGGGCAAAGATCGAGATTCCTCAGGCAAAGTTCAAACCTCGGGTCCACCGGTTCTTCTTTCTCAGCAGATGACGTCACTGACTGACTCCCTAATTTCCTTCCTTCCTTTTGACCAATGCAAAAATCTCAGTCTTTTGGGGGGTGGGGGGAGCCCCTGGCTGGCTCAGTTGGTAGAGCAGAGCGTGTGATCCTTGATCTCAGTATCTTGAGCTCAAGCCCCACCTTGGAGGTCGAGCCTACTCAAAAAAAAAAAAAAAAAAAAAAAAGCGAGGATAAACAAAATCTCAGGCTTTGCCCTCTCTGTGATATGGAAAAGAAGTTAGCTTTTCTACTTGCGTTCGTGATATTTGCCCTTTCCACCGCATCTAGGGCTTTGTTTCATTAGCTTCTCTCCTCAGAATCTTCTATCACACCTTCTCTGAATTTTAAATTGACCTCTTAGATCTGAGCCTCTCATTTAACAGGCACTATTAAATGTGGTGGGCAAAAGGATGCAGTTGTTGAGAACAGCAGGGTCACTATTCCCTGTAAATATCGTTGCTTTGTCCATGAAGATTATGTCTTCATTTGAGATAAATTTCCAGGAATGGAATTGCTGGGTCACAGGGCAAGATAGCTTTTGCAGTTGTTGATAGGTTGCAGTTATTAATAGGGTTTACCAAATTGACCTTCTGAAGAGTTCAGTGTTGCAAGCAATTAGGAGTATGTTAGGCTACATCTGTTTGATGCTTCCATCCTCTTCAGTCAAACTCCTATCCAAACACTTGCCAAAGCTTTTAGGTTTTACCACCCCCCCCATGTATCACATTCACCTTTTTAAATTTCTGACTGTAATGTAGTCTATTACAGGGGTCCTCAACTGGGGTGATTTTGCCTCCCAGCAAACACTGGGGGTGGAGGTGGAATGTTAAAATATTCAGTGGGTAGAGGCCAGAGATGCTGTTAAACACCTACAGTGCAAAGGACACCCTCTCCCACCAGATAATTATCTTACCCAAAATGACACTTGTGCTGAGACCAAGAAACCTTGGTCTATTATAAGGAGTCTCCCAACTGGTCTCTAACTTTGATCTTTCCCTATGCCAGTTTATAACACAGGTAGCGACAACATTAATTTTCTCAAGCTGTGGTCCCAGATTTGCCAGTGCCCCACTCAAAATCCACTGGTACTCCATCGACCAATCCAAGCTCCTTAGCTAGATTCTAAGGCCATGTAATGTTACAGCTTTATCAGTCACAACTCCCTTAAGCTCTACTTCTAGAAATTCCAACTATTTGCTGTTCCTTGCCTATGTTCGCCATACCTTTACTCATGCTGTTTCCCCTAAATGCTGTCCTTGACCCTTTCATGTGAACTTAGCAATTTGTGCCTTGTATTTGTGTATTATGCACTGGTTATTTTCCTTCCTAAACTGTAACCTCTTTCAAGAATGGTGGGATTTTTTGGGGGGCTCCTGGGTGGCTCGGTGGGTTAAGCCTCTGTCTTTGGCTCAGGTCATGATCTCAGGGTCCTGGGATCAAGGCCCGCATGGGGCTCTCTGCTCAGCAGGGAGCCTGCTTCCTCTTCTCTCTCTGCCTGCTTCTCTGCCTACTTGTGATCTCTCTCTGTCAAATAAGTAAATAAAATCTTCAAAAAAAATTATTCTCTTTTTCCCTCTCTCTCTGCCCCCCCACCTAAGAAAAAATATGTATATAGTAAATTGAAAAACCAAATCACACAACAATATATATGTTGTCTTATTTTTTGTTAAAAAAACACAATTCATGGGGCACCTGGGGGCTTAGTTGGTGAAGCATCTGCCTTTGGCTTGGGTCAGGTCCAGGGGTCATGGGATCCAGCCCCTCATCAGGCTTTTTGCTCAACAGGGAGTCTGCTTCTCCCTCTGCTTCTTGCTCCCTGTACTTATGTGCTCATACTCTCTCTATCAAATAAATAAAATATTTTTTAAAAACCTACAACTCATATATATTTATATATAGTTTATTTTTTATTTACTTATTTAAAAACAAATTTATTTTTAAGTCATTTCTATACTCACTGTGGGATTGAATTTACAAGAGCGGGATCAAGAGTCACATGCTCAGGGGCGCCTGGGTGGCTCAGTTGGTTAAGCGACTGCCTTTGGCTCAGGTCATGATCCCGGAGACCCGGGATCGAGCGTCACATCAGGCTCCCTGCTTGTGGGAAGCCTGCTTCTCCCTCTCTCCCTCCCCCTGCTTGTGTTCCCTCTCTGGCTGTGTTTCTCTCTGTCAAATAAATAAAATCTTAAAAAAAAAAAAAAAGAGTCACATGCTCAGCAGACTGGGCCAGCCAGGCACCCCAGCTTCTTTAATGCCATATATGTTGTGTACATATGTATGTGTATCTGGAAAGATATTTTCCAAACTGAAGACAGAGGTTGCCTCTGGGAATGGGATTATTGGCAATAGAAGAATTTTCATGTTTTACTTCATATATTTCTGATTCATTTTGCTCAAGTTTTCAAGGATTAGGCCTTTGCTTTGGCAAATGTGAGACAGATTACAGTCTAGCTTTGAGACTACTGACTTACTAATTTTTAAGACTAATTTACCAAATTATTATAAATCAGGGGCCAAGAAATTGTGGCCCTCTGACCAAATCCAGCCTGTCTCCTATGTTTTTACACACTGTGTGGACTAGGAATGATTTTTATAATCTTGAATGGTTGAAAAAATCAGAAGGAAATAATATTTTGTGACATAAAATGTATATAAAACTCAAATGGCAGTGCCCACAAGTAACTCTATTAGAACATAGCCACACTCATTCATTACGGACCGTCAGTGGCGGATTTGAGTGGGTTTGAGATAGACCGTCTGACCCTCAAAGCCCAAGATACTTACTATCTGGCCCTTTATAGAAAAAGACTGCCGAGCCCTGATATGAATCATGAAAGATGCTGTCTAGAATACTGAACTTCCAACTCTTTGGCTTACATACCCTCTAAAAGAATTGTGAAAAGCTTTGTGACCTTATTAACTTTTTAAATTGACATCCTAGGTATTTTCATTTTGGGACATTTGGCAGCCTCAGCCAGTAGAACATGTGACTCTTGATATTGGGGTCACAAGTTCAAGCCTGTGTTGGATGTAGAGATTACTTAAAAATTAAAAAAATCTTTAAAAAAAATGTTTTTTGGGGCGCCTGAGTGGCTCAGTTGGTTGGGTGACTGCTTTCGGCTCAGGTCATGAGCCCGGAGACCCGGGTTCAAGTCTCACATCGGGCTTCCTGCTTGGCAGGAGGCCTGCTTTTCCCTCTCTCACTCCCCCTGCTTGTGTTCCCTCTCTCACTGTGTTTCTCTCTGTCAAATAAATAAATAAAATCTTCAAAAAAAAAACCCAAAAAACAAAACAAAAAAAAACCAAAATGTTTTCAAGTTTAAATAGATGCAAAGGATCTAATTTATTCCAGCATTTACATGTTGTTATTATATTTTTAAAGATTTTATTCATACAAGAGAGAGAAAGAGAGTACATGTGTATGAGTAGGGGAGGGGCAGAGGAAGAGAGAGTATCTCAATCAGACTCCCTGCTCAGTGGGGAGCCCAGGACCTTGAGAGCATGACCTGAGCTGAAAACAGATGCCTAACCGACTGAGCTACCCGGGCACCTGATACATTGCTATTTTATTTTATTATGTTTTATTTTTGAAGATTTTATTTACTTGTTTGTTTATTTAAGAGAGAGAGAAAGAGAGCATGAGCAGGGGGAGGGGCAGAAGCAAGCTCCCCACTGAGCAGGGAGCCTGATGAAGGGCTCAGATTGCAGGACTCTGGGCTCATGATCTGAGCTGAAAGCGGATACTTAACTGGCTAAGTCACCCAGGCACCCCTCACATTGCTATTTTAAACTAAAACTGTTAATGTCACTCTTTTAAGTACATCCAGACCAATCTACATAGCATAATAGTTTGATGCCCACCATCATCCATTAAAAAAAAAAAAATAAAAACTCCTCTTTAAAATTGAAATACATTATCTTTTTGACACTTACAAGCTTACATTTCCATTTTGAAATAACTTCCATACAGAATTTTATGCTAGTATACTATATGTTTATGCTTGAAAATATTTTTCATCATCACCAAATCATCTGTAACCAAAATATGTGTTTAAATTGAGGTTCCAGTTATCTTGTCATAGTTTCATTCCTTCCCTGGAATCCCCTGATCTCCTAAACGATCTTTTAATACCTGCATACGTTAAGGGTCACCCTGTGCTGTATAGTTCTGTGGGTTTTGGCAAACATGTGGTGTCATATATCCACCATTTCAGTATCACACAGGATCGTTTAACCTCCCTAAAAATCTGTGCTTCACTTATTCCGTCCTCCTCTCTCCCCACAAGCCCCTGGCAATCACACGTCTGTTAATTATCTTCATAGTTTTGCTTTTTCCAGCCTGTCACATAACTGAAATCATACATTACATAGACTTCTCAAACTTCTCCGCCTGTGTATACATAAGGTCCTCACAGTGTGGGATGGAATGGAATGGAAAGAGATGCCTCTATCTGCCACCGTCCTTCACCTATTTTGCGCATCTCCCCCTCCCCATGTCCTCTGGCATCCATCGGTTTGTTCTTTTCATTTATAGGTCTGATTCTGCTTTTTGTTTGTTTATTTGTTTTTACTTTTTGTTTTTGCTTATTAATTTAAACCATTTTTATTTTTATCTATTTTTATTTTTAAGGAGGCTCTAGGCCCAAGGTGGGGCTTGAACTCATTACCTCAAGACCTTAAGATTGAGTCACTTGCTCTACTGACTGAGCCACCCAGGTGGAGCCCCTTCGTGTTTTTTTTTTAAAGATTCCACATATGAGTGAAATCATGGTATTTGTCTTTCTCAGTTTGACTTATTTCATTTAGCATAACACCCTCTAGGTCCGTCCATGTTGTTGAAAATGGTATAATCACATCCTTTTTTATAGCTGTGTATTGTTCATGTAAGTGTGTGTGTGTGTGTGTGTGTATGTGTGTGTGTGACATCTTTCTTATCCATCTGTCTATCAATGGACACTTAGGTTGCCTCCATATCTTGGCCATTGTAAATAATGCTGCAATAAACATAGGGATGCATATATCTTTTCAAATTAGTGTTCTTATTTTCTTTGGGTAAATACCCAGTAGTGGCATTATTGGATCATATGGTAGTTCTATTTTTAACTCGTTGAGAATACTCCCTACTGTTTTCCACAGGGGCTGTATCAGTTTATGTTCCCACCAACAATGTGTGAGAGTCCTTTTTTTCTCCACAGAGGACATCCCTCTTATTAGCCCCTGGAGTAATACAAAAACCCTGATTGATATTAGGCCTACCTAGAGCCCTGAGGATGCTGTGACCTAAGTGTCAGGTCAACCCTGGCCATCGCTACTTTGGTTTATAGGGTTGAAATAGAGCAGTGCTGTGTCCCCAGGGACTGTTCGCCCTGAGTGAATCCACGTCCTCAGCGCATCCCAGGAAGAGGTCTCTTTAGTCATAACTACAAGGGTGTCTCATCAGTGCTGCTACTTCTGCATAAACTAAAGACATAAAAAATGCAGGCTAACTCCAAAGGTCATCACACAGATGCCCAAGCCTTCTTGGGTGGGAAATTCAGGCATATTTGCCACATTAGGCTTCTGAGTGGGGTCAAAGGAGGACAGGTCTTGAAGCCATAAATTCTATTTTCTTATTTCTTATAGTAGTTCATAGAGCTATTCTGATTAACTGTGGCTGAAAAAGCTTTCTCTTTGGGTCTGCCTTTTACATGAGGCCACACATTTGGCATAGACACTCATGTGTTACTATTTCTCTGCAGCCTGTGATGCCCCGCACACCAAATCCCTGGTCACAGAGTCCAGTCCTGGACCTACATGCAAGAAGCAGAGGTCAGTTGTCATCTGTGAGAGATCTGCGCACTGCCCGGGAAAAAAGGATTATGATGGGACCATTTGGATCTGGCAACCCGGATCTCTAACTGGGTAAATACTCAGAGAGAAATTTTGTCCATGGTCATTTCCTCTTCCCCTGGAAAGAAAGGTGATCATTTCTAGGATGAGTCGTTCTCTTGCTCCAAAACGGACAGCAGCGGACCTAATCACATTCAGTTTTCTTAATTGATGTTGTACAGTCTCTTTGTCATTATGTTTATAAAGAAAATTCTATTTAACAGTAGTCCTGGGTTTTTTAATGTGCACCATTTACACATAGGGTTAAAGAAAACTGACATCACATTAGGTGATAAGGCCTATTTTTCCATACCCTACAAAGGTTATATACTAATTATAGGTCAGAGCTCCAAATTTTACTAGAGTAGAAATACTAAAAGACCTGTCATCCTTTGCAAAAGTCCTCTGCGACCCAAACTAGAATATCATTTGTGTAGGAAAGAGACATTTCTGTAAAAACCAGGTGATTTTTAAAAAAATCTATAAGTCCAGTCTTGTTCTAGATCAAGTTCTTTACAAGGGTGTTGCAAGAAGACCAAGCTGGCACGATCATTTTCCCTCACAACACATAAGTGGGCATGAACACTTTGAGATGCTTTGGAAATATCACTGTAGTTTCACAATGCTGATCAATAATTCTCAGGAACCTCAGCATACCCTCACACTTTAAAGATTAAGACATGATGGGAGAGGTGCAGACTGTCTATGTATTGTTAGATGGGATTCTGTAAGAGCATGCTGATATAGGCAGGCCAGCTCAAGGACCCAGAGGGACCAGTGCAGAGGGTCCTTGCTTCACACAGGAGAGAAACCAAACTTGAGCCAGCAGGAAGTGAGAGCAGAGTTTATTGAAGGCATAGAGAAAGCAGATACTGAGAGCTCACGTTTTCTTCTCCCAATCACATCCTCTCTCTTCTGCGGCACTGTTACCACCAGCAATATAAAAAGCAACAATTTCCACTATGACTGCCTCACATGGAGATTTGGGAGACTCTGAAAGGAAAATGAGCCTGAGTCTCTCTTTGCTTGGGGTCCAGAGTTTTTATTGAGGATGGTAGTCTGGTGTACAAGTCCTCTCTGGCATCCAGGGACTTGTCCAAACAAGAATGAGTGCTCAGGTGTCCTCCATAAACCACTTACGCCCTGGATCCAGGGGTCTTGGTGTCAGGAGTCAGTGGTCTTGAGAAATGTACATGACCACCCCACCCAGTTGGTCAGTCCTTAAATACTATCTATTGTGCTGCAAGACTCCAAAGAAATCATTAGCTCCTTGACCTTTACAAGGAAGACATACATTATCAGCTGTGATGCAGGGTAGAAGTAGAGGTTCTAGCAAGAATAGAAGCAGGAAAAGGAGCAAAGAATAAAACCTGCATTTTGTGTGTGTGTGGGGGGGTACCTTCAATTTCCCTGTCTCAACACAATACAAAAAAAAAAGTCACTGTGGAAGAGGAGAGCCCCAATATTCAAAGTAGTGTGACTCTAGCTTTCTTTCCTAAACATTGATGACTGTCTACACCTTAAAAAGCTTTGGGACATTTCAAGATGAAATAAAGGCAACGTGAATTGCTTACGTTTTCTTCTCCTAATCACATCCTCTCTCTTCTGGGACACTGTTACCACCAGCAATATAAAAAGCAACAATTTCCACTATGAATGCCTCACAGCTATGAGACACGGGGAGAAAAGGACTCTGGGGGCGGGGAGTATCAGTTAACTGCATAACAGAAAATCTTTCTTTTTCCTGACCCATGTAACCCACATTTTTATGAGTTTACATGTTCCATCCGTGTGAAATAGGAATCCAAAAAGCACCGTCGTGTATATCGAGGTTATTTCCACATCTATGAAACCAGAGGATTCTGGGATCCGGCAACCAAGGGCATTTGAGACAATGAAGAATTCTGTATGAGTATTTTCTCAGCCCCTCTAGCTTTGACTCTGTCATTTCCCTGTGAAAGGGCTTTATTGTGCACTCTGCATTGCTGGCAAGAGCAAGAGAGCCCAACTGAACTCTTCAGAGAGTTGGCAAGGCCAAACAGAGGGTTTCTTAGAAGGTCTGCACTGTGGGAGATGTAGCAGCGGCAGAAGAAATGGCCCTTGTGCTCAAGGAGTTTACAAGGGCTTTTGTAAGACATACATATAAGGATATTTCAAAGACAATATGCTTAATCTAGTAGGAAATGTGTGGCACCCAGCAGATGTCCTGTAGGAGTTGGGGAGGGGTGGGAGGTGCAGGAGTAGTCATGGAGACCCAGGAACTGGCGTGGATCTCAGACAGCACTCAGGACTTGGGGAGTACTGAGAAGAGGAGGGAAGATCTTCCTGGTGAGCTAAGGACAAGAGAAAAGGCTGGAGGAAGGAATGAGCGTGGTATGGCTCCATGACAACTCCTTGTTCCTCTCCTGTTTCTAAATTGGTCTACTTGTTACTTTGCAATGAAGAAGCTGGGCCTCCATCCTCCTTACCCTCATGCTTTTGCTAATCTGTTCATATTAACAAAATATTATAATGACAAAATACTCCAGGAGTGTCACAAATCCTTTATAAAGAAGCTTGCCTATCCCTCCCGACTGAGACATCTGTAGGATGGTCTCTTCACAGTTATGTCCTTTTCCTTGTTCCTCTTTCCATCTTTCCTCTCCCTTTCTTCTGCCACAATGTTCAGTAACTCCACTGGCTGATTAAACAAGTGACAGCTCCCTACTGCTCTAACGGGAAGCTTCTTGGCCTTTTGGCTAAGATCAAATGTAAAAGGAAGTTTCTGGGGGCATCTGGGTGGCTCAGTTGGTTAAGTGTCTGCCTTTAGGGCGCCTGGGTGGCTCAGTGGGTTAAAGCCTCTGCCTTCAGCTCAGGTCACAATCTCAGGGTCCTGGGATCGAGGCCCGCATCGGACTCTCTGCTCCGCGGGGAGCCTGCTTCCTCCTCTCTCTCTGCCTGCCTGTGATCTCTCTCTTTCTCTCTCTCTGTGAAATAAATAAATAAAATCTTTTTTAAAAATTTAAAAAGTGTCTGCCTTTAGCAAAGGTCATGATCTCAGGGTCCTGGAATGGAGACCCCCCACCATGGGGTTCCCTGCTCAGCAGGGAATCTGCTTCTCCTTCTCCCTCTGCCACTCCCCCAGTTTGTGCGCTCACTCTCTCTCTCTCAAATAAATAAAATCTTCTAAAAATAAAATAAAAGGAAGCTTCTGTTTGGCCCAGCATGTGGGAGAATCACCACGCTGTCCTTCTCTTGGTTGAGATCTAGAGATAACTTCCATTTTTCAACCAAGATTCATACGATTTTTACTTTACACAGACCATCTAAGTTAGCATCTGTTAGGGCACGACCATCAACAGCAAGCTACTTGACCAGACCGGCAGCAGAGTGAGGCTGACGGGTGAAAAGGAAAGCATCTGTGATAGAATTTACTCTCCATCCTCACACAGTCTCATTGGTTATCACTAAATCCTACCATCCTACCATCATTTCTTGATGATCTGTATTGTCAGCAAATATTCACCAAATGTATGTGTTACTTACTCATCATGGATACACCATGAAGCATAAGACCGTTTCTCTCACTCTGGGGAATTTTTTTCTCTAGTTGGATCAAATGGGATTGTTTGGAGGCAGCGTCATACCCTCTCAGGGGTCAAGAACGGATGAGCGGGATACTCTCATGTTTTTGAGACTCCAGCTCTATTTTACAAGAAGTGCCAAAACTGTATTTTTTAAAATGACGGTATATTTTTAAATGATTGCTTTTAACACAAAACATTACAATGACTAACTTTTGAAATATCAAAAACCTAAACCGACATGCCAAGAAGTGGAGACAGTGCAAATGTCCATCAACTGAAGGGTGGGTAAAGAAAAGCTGCTGTATCTGCACAATAAACTATTGTTTGTCAGTAAGAAGAAATGAGGTGCCGGGGCGCCTGGGTGGCTCAGTAGGTTAGGCAACTGCCTTCAGCTCAGGTCATGATCCAGGGTCCTGGGATGGAGCCCCAAGTCAGGCTCCCTGCTCCATGGGGGGCCTGCTTCTTCCTCTGCCTGCTGCTCCCCCTGCTTGTGCTCTCCTTCTCTGTCAAATACATAAATAACATCTTTAAAAAAAAAAAAAGGAGAAGAGAAAATAAGGTGCTGGTACAAGCTACAACATGGCTGAACCTTGAAAACATTATACTAAGTGAAGGAAACCAGTTTCAAAAAACCACATATTATCTGATTCACATGAAATTTCCAGAACAAGGGCGTCTGGGTGGCTCAGTGGGTTAAAGCCTCTGCTGTAGGCTCAGGTCATGATCTCAGGGTCCTGGGATCAAGGCCCACATGGGGCTCTCTGCTCAGCAGGGAGCCTGCTTCCTCCTCTCTCTCTGCCTGCCTCACTGCCTACTTGTGATCTCTCTCTCTGTCAAATAAATAAAGTCTTTTTTTTAAAAAAAGAAATTTCCAGAACAAATGTATAGAGACAGAAAGTAGATTAGTGGTTGCCTAAGACTGACAGAGTGGAAATGGGGAGGGAGAGGAGAATAACAATTGAGTCCTAAGGGAGTTTCTTTTAGGGGAGACAAATATATCCTAAAATTAGATTGTGGTGATAGTGGTACAACCCTGTGAAATATACGAAAAACAAAAACCACTTGTACTCTTTAAATGGGTGAATTGTATGGCATATAATTACATCTCAATAAAGCTGTTTTTAAAAGCTCTAAATTGAAAGTTTTTTTTATGATTATGAAAGGCCCAGCGGTGTAGGACGCAGAGCAGCATGACTTAATGGAGAGAACACCACTTTGGAAGTCAGACTCATCTGAGTCTACATATTTTGCTGCTTATCAATTGCATGACCATAGGTGAAAGACTTGAATTCTCTGATATTTCTTTTGTTTGCTGTAAAATGAAGATAACAATTCCTCTTATGGGACGTTTTAAAAATAACATTTATTGAAAAAATACTTAATTACAGTCATTATGTTCCAGGCACTGTTCTAGACTGGGGATATGGCCAGTGACCAGGACAGTCAAGGCTCTCTGTGTTACATCTCACACAGAAAATTGAGATTTTTACATGAAATCTCTCCAATGTTAAATATTGTCAACTAACTTAAAAATATTCCCCCCACACTCGCTCGCTCTCTCTCAAAAAAAAGAAAAAAAAGAAAGGGGTGCACCTGGGTGGCTCACTTGGTTAAGTGTCCAACTCTTGATTTCTGCTCAGGTCATGATCTCAGGGTCCTGTCTGGGTGTGGAGCCTGCTTGAGATTCTCTCTCTCCCCTTCCCTCGGCCCCTCTCCCTATCTTTTCTTAAAAAACAAATAAAAAAAAAATTAAAAACACTACAAACCAATACTGTGCCAAACACATCTGTGAACCAAATTCTGTCCTTGGATTGACAGTTTGTGACCCCTGACTTAGGCTTTTCACATGGTGAATTTCTAGAATGTTGCCTACTTGGCCGAACCTTAGCATATGCTGCCCAGCACCAACCAAAGAAACATTTCTCCAAACTCAGGGAAATCATCCTAGTAAGTCATGGAGCCAGGCAGTGTCCTGGATCCCATCTCTATAAAATGCCACAGCCCCCCTCACTGACCCAGTGGGGTTCCCTTCATTTTGCCTGCCTGGGCTGAACTGGCACTTTCTACATGATGAATTTGGAAGACATTGTTCTTCGTACTCCTTTCAAGATCATCCACTGGTCTCCTTAAGACTTCCGTGGGAGCCAGTTTAGGACACCATCTTACCTGTTAGGGTTTAGACCATTTCATTCTCATTTACCTGCTGATATCTATCACTTCAACATCTTTAGCCAAATGTTTAAGTATGTAGGATCAGTATAGACAGTCTTTCCCAGAAATCAATAGTAGGTGATTAATTTAAGCTGTGTTAATTCTCCAACATATTCATGATCTTAGAAAAGAAAAGTTTTAGAGTTATTTTGTAGCTATTCACTTCAGAGTCAAATAAGTTCACATCGCTCATTTATCCATCACCAGGGCAGTTGAATTGAATGCTCTGAGAAGAGGGAGTCTAGAGAGAGGATTCAGGAAATCGGTGCCTTCATTGGACCATGTTACCCCATCCCCACCAAATTGTTGTTGGGAGTACTTCACCCCATAGTGTCATGGAATCCCCTAATGCCCCTAAGTTTGGGACTCTCACAGACAAAAGCTAAGCGGAGCACATCTGACTTCAAAAAGTCTTTGCAAAAGCAATACGATGTGGAGAAAAAATGGCGTGCTCCAGTTCAAATTTCCTTCTGCTACTATTAAGTCTGCAACTCTGTGTGGATTACTTCAGCATTCTGAACTTTACTTTGATCACTCGTAACATGGAAAGCATAATTATCTCATAGGTCTATTGCTCTAGTTCGTAACCTAGTTGCGTATTAAAATTGCTTTTTAAAAAATGTTGCAGCCATACTGATGTCCAGCAAATTAGGTCAGAGTCTCTGAAGGTGAACTGCATATATTCGTAGATTTTAAAAGCTTCATGAGTCATTTTTTTAAGGACTGTATTTATTTATTTGACAGAGACACAGCGAGAGAGAGGGAACACAAGAAAAGGGAGTGGGAGAGGAAAAAGCAGACTTCCTGCTGAGCAGGGAGCCGGATGTGGGGCTCAATCCCAGGCCTGAGAGGAAGGCAGACACCTAACGACTGAGCCACCCAAGCGTCCTTTCACGAGTCATTCTAATATGCAATCAGGATTGAAAATAACTGGTAAGGATGAAAAAATATTGTTTGTGTGAGGCAGGTACTCTGTAGTGACTCCTTGTCCCCCAGTTTAAGTTTCAATCCAGCAAGAGATGCACTTTCCATGTGTGTTCTAAGATTGGACCACGAGGTGTCAGTATGACCACACAAATTGGTTCTTAGGCGCACCGGGTTACCTGCTGTCAGGGTGACGCCTAAATACCCTGAGTGCAGCTACGTGTTGAGTATTGGCTTTGTGTCAGTCACAATTTAAGATATGATGACTTTTTAAAAAAATATATTTTATTTATTTAACAAAGAGAGAGATCACAAGTAAGCAGAGAGAGCGGAGGAAATAGGCTCCCTGCTGAGCAGAGAGCCCCACGTGGGCCTTGACCCAGGACCCTGAGATCATGACCTGAGCTGAGGGCAGAGGCTTTAACCCACTGAGCCACCCTGGCGCCCAAGATGTGATGACTTTTAAGATGACTCTAAAAACGTGTGATTTCTAATCCTGTATCAAATGGGCAAAGCAGCTGTTGTCCCAATCATGAGGAAGCAGAGGGTCAGAATGATTCTGTTTCTTGTAGAGGACGCACAGTAAGTAGCAGAACTGAGATTCAAGCTTCATTCATTCATGTTCTCATTCAAAACCCCTTACTATGAGTAAGGTACTCTATGTATCTGCTGTTAGGGATCCAAAGGTGAATAAGGCATAGTATTTATCCTCTGGAAGTCCATTTCTACCCTTCATTTCTAAGTACATTTAAAAAGAAAAGAGGGACAATCTTCTTTTTCAGTTCTTGATGCTGGGATAGCTATAGCTTCTGAAGAACTCAACTGTTTTTTTTCCTAAGAGGGTGGAATGACCCTTAGGTAGAATTTCCTGGGATGGCTATCCCACTGTACTCAGCCACTACAATAAAATAAAAAAATTTGAGAGTCTGCTAGGTACCTAAGAGGCTGGTGACCACAACTGGTCTGTTTAGCACCATCATACTGACTCATTTAAATCCTTACTAACAAACTATTAGCATAGAGTATGTATCTAATTTTTAATCATTGAATATTTACTGAATGAATAAATGAATGTCCACTACACTGCTAAACCCTACAGAAAGAGCCACAAGGGAAATGTTTCAAGAAGTCTGCACCTTACTTGGGTAAGCAAATTTGAATATTTCCTTCCATGCTCTAAAAAGCCCCAACTGATTCATCCCTATGGTGGGAAAGTCTTAAATCTTAGAGAAGTTTCTTTTTTTTTTTCTTTTTTAAAGATTTTATTTATTTGACAGAGAGAAACACAGCCAGAGAGGGAACACAAGCAGGGAATGAGAGGGGGAGAAGCAGGCTTCCTGCTGAGCAGGGAGCCCGATGTGGGACTCGATCCCGGGTCTCCGGGATCATGACCTGAGCTGAAGGCAGTCGCTTAACCAACTGAGCTATCCAGGCGCCCCATTAGAGAAGTTTCTAAATGAGTTGGGGACCAGAAGATTGTTGTACTACTGGATATGATCAGTGGATCCAGAGTCTGAAGGCTGCTTTGGAGTTTGTTCCGTATCACAAGGAGACCACCTGTGCCTGTCTCTAACCAAGCCATTTGACAATTACGATCGTAGGGATTACTGGGCTGGAACAAACCCATAGGCGCTGGGATAGTCTCTTACCCTGTAGAAAAAGTTATTTGAGTAGTGGAACTTAAACCTGGTTATGAATCAGAGTCACTTGGGAGAGCTTTTCAAAAATAACGTTCGGATCCTTGGATCTTAATCCAGCCTAGTGAAGTGAAATTCCTGCAACTAAGAGAGGGGCCTGGGATTGTGATATAGGACCAGGGCTGGAAAATGGTTGTTTCACTCATATATGGCTCTGCAATTTATATATTTACTGTATTCTGATTATATTCCCTCCCTGGATACAAATGTCATGCATTTATTATTTACAGTGCGAAGTAATATTCCTTTTTATCAGTACCAAGCTTATTCCTACTGGAAGTTTGTAAATGACATTGAAATCCTAGGATTTGGGGATTTCAGAGATGAGTCCATGTTGATCTTATCCATGCCTTTTGTGATACTGTAGCTTTGGCTCAGCTTTCCCCCTAAAGCATGCCTACCAGTCACATGCCCATTCTTGTGATTGTTTGTTTGTTTGTTTGTTTACAAGCAGCTCTGGCTTTATCAAGTGATCCATTCTGATCAGCTAGACAACCTTTGTCCACTTTGTGCAACAGCAGAAAAATAATATCTGTTCCTGTGATAATTGTGACCTGGGTTGGCTGCTGCTTAGGTCATTCAGGACAGGTAAGCATTTGTTGCAGATTTGGGTTAAAGTCTTATTATGAATCTAGACATCCTGCTAACTTTGAAGAGATCAGGAAGGGGAATATACTTTACTGAATAGCTCAATGACTAACATCTCTTTGGAATGACAATCTGGATGGTTTGCAGAAAGAAACCAGAGAAGGGAGTGGGGTGAAAGTATTTATAGGAAAGTATACAAGGCATTGAATAGAGAAGAATACCAGGGTCGCATACCTGCCAAAGGAAAAGAAAAATGGTCTGATTTAACCACTTTCTTTAAAACAAAAAGGCCGAGTGCTTGGAGATGGACAGCCACAACTGGAGTGATCATTTTGGAATCTCCAACTGTCCCTTGATGAGTCAATATTTCTAAGTGGCCTTATGTACACATAAAAAAGAGAAAGTGAGGAGAAAGAGAGTTTGGGAGAGATACAGAGAGGGAGAAGCATTATCAGGTCATAGCTTGTACAGCCCTCTAGGCAAGCGAGGCCTGACCAGGATCTATCAATACAGAAGAAGTATTAAGAGCTTGACTGGAAATTTCTAATACTTGAGAGATGAGATTTCTGGTTGTATTCCTTACGGACTGCAGCAATGACCCTGTTCTCAGCTTAGAGTGTTAGGAAGTACATCCCTAGGGACTGGTCTACCCCATATGAAAATACTGTGGCCTCTGATTCCAGTACAGGAGCTCAAAGATGCTCTGGCTTCCATATGATGGAACACACAACATAATAACTTTTCCTGGCAATTTTTTCATCTAGAGATTTCACGGCATCTCACAAACATCTGCCCATCCCCTAGATAGCTGATAAAGCCCCACCTCTGACATTCATCTTTCACTTAAGGTCCTCCCGTAAATTGATGACTGAGCTGAATATAGAGTGTGGGTCTCCTGATCCAAGGCCTCACACTCAATGCCTCCTCATTCTGGCTACCCTTAGTCTTTTTTTTTTTTTTTTTTTAAGATTTTATTTATTTGACAGAGAGAAACACAGCCAGAGAGGGAACACAAGCAGGGGGAGTGAGAGAGGGAGAAGCAGCCTTCTCACCAAGCAGGGAGCCCAATGTGGGGCTCGATCCCAGGCCTCTGGGATCATGGCCCGAGCTGAAGGCAGTTGTCCAACCAACTGAACCACCCAGGCGCCCCTGCTACCCTTAGTCTTAAGCAGTTTGTGGGGCTCCCACAGACTCTGCTTCTTTGCTGTCATTACCTCCCACTGACTGCATTTCTGGTTCCCTGGTGTCTAGGCAACTGGGCCATGCCTTGGTTGTCTGGGATGCGAGAATTGTTGAAGAACCTACAGGAATTCTTCCTGTCCTGTCGTCCTTCCTCCCAGTTTGCCCCTCCCCCCACAGCCGCGGGGCCTTAGAAGTTCTGAATTACCGATGTACCATGTCCTCAGCTTATTCTTCCTCTTTCCCTATCTCCAGACTCACCTCCCCTCAGCAACAGGAAGCCACAGGCCCAGAGCTTGTGAGGGAGGAAGGAATGGGAAGGAAAAGTCTTTTTACTTCTCTCAGCTTGCCCTCTTGTTCCCGGGGAAGGGGCTGAGGCCGTGAATGTTGGCCTCCATGGGAAGAATTTTTGCTTCTATCACCATCCTGAGGGAGTTACCCGTTTGATTGTTTGTTTGTTTATGTATTTATAATTTGGAGGAGGGATGACTCAGTGCAGACCTTTAAAGGGAAATCCATCTCAGAGAATGAAGGCCCCCATTGGCCCTGTAGTTGAATTTAATACCCAAACCAGAATGGTTTCACTGACTCAGAGGAAACTGAGCTCTCCCTGTCCCCAGTGTTGGCAACTCTGAAGAGAACTGCCCGAAAGGAGTAACTCTGTCTAGGGGGGTCCAACAGAGACAGGCAGTGGGATTCCAAATTCAGGGTGTGGGGATGGACCCATATATGTGGGTGGAGGGCTTTATTTGGTCATGTTCTGCCACTATGCTTTGCCCTACTAATTACTGTAACCACTAGTGATCATTATATGATAATTAGCACATGCCTTTTTTATAATTCCCAGAGCACCACCCAGAATAAATGATGGTGTAGGGTGGCCAGGCTGCTCCTAGAGACAGCTCCTGACTCATTCATTCACTAAATATTTTGCCAGGCCCTGTGCTCGGCAGCTACGAGCGGCAGGGAAGTGGTACTTGGGATCACGATGCTGACACGCTACAGAAGGGAGAGGCACTAAGCGAGTTTACATGTGGGTTGTGTGAATCCAATGTGGAAGGGTAGTGTGTGTAAGGAGGGGTGCCCAACTCAGTAGTGGCTGGGAAAGGGAGTGTCAGACGGTTCATAGTCGTAACTTTGAAGGTGAGATCTGTAACATGAGTAGGGAGTAGTCACAGAATCCAACTTAGGGTAAACCTACACTATTTGTGTAATTTCCCCAGAACATCATGTTAAGCCCAAAGCTGCTTCCTCAGATCAGCCCGGGAAGGTGACTCCCAGGTTATGCCAAAGGCAGCCTCTCCAACACTGCTTCTTTACTGTGGGACGCTACCTCGGACCCATCGACACAAGTGGAGGATGTTATTATTGTGTCCCACTAGAGAGAGTAGGTACGTCAGGGAGGAAGTCGGCACCAGGAAAATAGGCGTGCCCTTCAGGTTCCTTGTTTCCACACCCAAGCCCGATTCTCTGTGCTCTTGCAAGGGTCTGGGTCTGAGACGGGAAATATGTTTGTCTCCATTTGAACAACAACATCCTCCTTATCGGCTGCTGCCCTGAGAAGACACTGATGTCCTCTTGCAGGAAACTAACAGGAAAAGAAAGAAAGCCTACCACTCAATGCACTTCCTGAGTGTAAAATGAAATGGCTGCCTGGCTGCCTGTAGGAAAGGGCTGAGTAAATAAATACACCACCCCCATTGTGTAGTCAGGCTTCCTGGGGGCAAGTCCTCACCTCCCCACCCCTTCTTTCCCTTCTAAAAACTGGCCACCCTGCAGAGGAGCAGACAGAGCTTTTCTCTGGCTACTGAAAGGTCTGGAAACTGACAAGTGTCCTCTTTCACAAACACAGAGGAAACACAGAGAAGGAGAGAAGACAACAGTCACAGGAAGAGGAACTTGATATTGCTACATACCTCTCTTTGAACCTCACAGAACTTTCCCAGCAACTTCTGTTTTGAACCTTCCCTTGCACAAATCTGGCAACGTCTGGAGACATGTCAGGGGGTGAAGGGTCTAGGGCTGGCGCATCTCCGAAACTCCATGGGCTTGTTTAAACCACAGCTACACAGGTGACTAGATCTGGAGGCCCAGGTGTAAAGTGCCATCACCTGTGAGTATTTGTTGAGCTCTAATGGTCTAGCAGCACAGCATGGTGATTCTGCCTCAAGAAACCGTTCAGGTCTAAAGGATCCTAAGGCATTTCCTTGGGAGGATTGTTTTTTCTTTCTTACGGGAACATGGACAGAAGGAAAGAACATGTACACTTACCCTGCAGGGGGGAAAGGGAGAGAGAGAGATTGGGAACAGATACGCCTGCCTAAAAAGATGAGATCCGATGAGTGGTGCCCTTGGACCTTTGTCTTTCTTTTTTTTTTTTTTTTTAAAGATTTTATTTATTTATTTGACAGAGAGAAATACAGCCAGAGAGGGAACACAAGCAGGGGCAGTGAGAGAGGGAGAAGCAGGCCCTCTGCAGAGCAGGGAGCCTGATGTGGGACTCGATTCCGGGTCTCCGGGATCATGACCTGAGCCGAAGGCAGTCGCTTAACCAACTGAGCCACCTAGGCGCCCCGGACCTTTGTCTTTCTATAGTATTTTTGGTTTAAAGATTATTTATACTCTAGGAGCCCCCCTCCATTTTTCTCATATAATCATGAGTGTACCCTGAGAAATGACTCAAAGCCAAATTAATGGGGTTTCCTTGATTATAGTTCCTCATTTTTTTGGCCACAGGCCAGCCCTCCATATCCTCCTTCCTTATAAGGAAGTTAGCTTGGACCCAGCCCTGCTGGCTCACTCCAGCCTCTTAGAGATCTTTCTTTCACATTGCAAACTGGACTCTCTTCCTCTCACTTTCTTTTTTATTTTTATTATTATTACTAAAATTTTGTCTTAAGTAATCTCCACCCCCAACGTGGGGTTCGAACTCATGACTGTGAGATGAAGCACTGCATGCTCTTTGGACTTATTCAGCCAGGTGCCCCATGAAATTGCAATTTCATATTGCAAAACTGCTCTTCTTTTAGTCTCTTGGTTCTTATTGCTCCCAGTCCAGATGTGGAAATGTCCTCTTGGGGGCCCTCCTCCATCCACAGAGACTGTATGGGATCCCCTTTCTCTTCAGCTAAGGACTGACTTAGCAGATTGTACAGTGACTAGCTTTTTTTTTTCTTTTCTTGAAATGGACAAAGTCCATACAACGAATTCCTTGCTCATTCTGGGTACACCACCCCCCTCTCTGGAACTTCCATGGAGCCAGGCTCAGATTTCTGCATATAATGAGGGGCCGCCATGATTAGCCTATGTTGTTGCTTTTGAAGATACATTTCTTAGCATAGGGCCGGCAGGAAAATTAGGTTGGAGTTCAGCTTCATTGGCCATATTTTATGAACCCCAAATCCAGCATTACAGTCTGGCAAGTGTAGGGTACACATAGATAAAGGAGACAAAAATATTTGAAAATAAGTCCATCCCAGAAAAGTTACCATAGTCATAGCATATCCAGTAGCTTGGAGAGGAAACCAGATGTCACACACTCATATAAAGCTAATAATAACTAATGGCTACTGAGTACATACTATGTGTTCAGTACTTCCTAAATTATGTAGCTTATCTCATTTAGTCCTCATAAAGTTTGCTCTAATAGCTAGAAGGGAGAGAAAATCAATCATTCCATTACATTACTATTGTACTATTACATTACTGTATGTACTATTACATCAATAGTAATAATAGTTTTTATATATGCCAGGTAGGTAATATATGCCAGGCCCTGAATTGAACATATTCTTTTTTTTTTTTATTGTTACTAAAATTTTTTTTTCCAGTGTTTCAAGATTCATTCCCCATTCCCCACACCCAGTGCTCCACGCTTTAGGTGTCCCTAGTACCCACCACCAGGCTCTCCCATCCCTCCACCCCCCTCCCTCCAAGTCCCTCAGTTTGTTTCTGTGTCCAAAG
>PITA01006330.1:26006-76021 GCA_004023965.1 Spilogale gracilis
AGTAAGTGAGACCATGCGATACTTGACTTTCTCTTCTTGGCTTATTTCACTCAGCATAATCTCTTCCAGTCCAGTCCATGTTGCTACAAAAGTTGGGTATTCATCCTTTCTGACGGAGGCATAGTACTCCATTGTATATATGTACCACATCTTCTTTATCCATTCATCTGTTGATGGGCACCTTGGCTCTTTCCACAGCATATTCTTTCATTTATCTTTATTTTTTTCTTTTTTGAAGATTTTATTTATTTATTTGAGAGAGAGAGAGAGACTGCATGCACGAGTAGATGGCAGGGCAGAGGGAGAGGGAACAGCGGACTCCCTGCTGAGCAGGGACCCCACTATGGGGCTCAATCCCAGGCCCCTGGGATCATGACTAGACCTGAAAGCAGACACTTAACTGACTGAGCCACCCAGGCGCCCCTTTCATTTGTCTTTAAATGAAACCTACAGAGAGGTATTATTATTATTTCCCAAGGTAGGCTAATTCTTTTTTTTTTTTTTTTTTTTTTTAATTCCAGAGGTTGAGCAGGAGCAGAGGGAGAAGAAGAGAGAAAATCCTAAGCAGGCTCCACACCCAGCGGGAGCCCAACAACAGGGTTCCATCTGTTCATCATCCTGAGATCATCATCCTGAGATCAAGACCTGAGCTGCAATCCAGAGTCAGACTCTTAATCAACTGAGCCACCCAGGCACGTCTAAGGTATGCTAATTCTAAAGTGGCCCCAATGATCCTCCTCTTGGTATTTATATTCTTGCATAATAGAATGTGGCAAAAGCTATGGGATATCAGTTTTGTGATTAGATTACAAAAGACAATGCTTTCTGTCTTGCCAGCAGTCTCTCTCTTCATGGCCCTCCCTCTTGCCCTCTTGCTTGCTTACCCTAACAACATAAGCTGCCATGTTTTGAGATGGTTCATGGACAGACTCTCATGGAAAGGCACCAAGGGAGGCCTCATATCAATAGCTCATGAGGTTCTAAGGCCTTAGCCTAAAGGTGTGAGCTACTGAGTACTGCCAACAATAACATGAGTGAGCTGAGAGCAGATCCGTCCCAACCGGGCCTTCCTTGAGATTACTGCAGCGTTGTGAGACACTCAGAGCAGAGGACTGCATCAGGAGTTACACTGCATCAGGATTTCTGACCCCCAGAAATGGAGATAATAAATGTTGATTTAAGTCACTAAATTTGGGGGTAATTTGTCAGGCAGCAAAAGATAACTCCCACATCCCATTTTATAGATGAAGGAACTAAAGCTTCGGGACATGGATCGACTTTCCCAAAGTCACACAGCTTGTAAGTGGCCGAGCCAGGACTTGAACATGCTTGGGTTCAAGAGTCTTAGTGGCTCAAATCTACTTTCTTCTGTGATTCCAAGTGATTGGAAAAGTGGAGTTCTAGAAGGCATTCTACTCTCTGAAATCTTTGGAATGTAGCCATGTTTCCAGGAAACTCTTTGTGTGTAGAACAGGGATGGACAAAAGTTGAAATGGTGCTCAAAAGTCCACTCCCTGCTCGGAAGAATGGCTGGTCCACCCATAGATCTAGTGATAGTGACCAGGACTCCATCCAACCGTGCACAGGCAGAGCTGAGAGAGGCTGCCCATCCACTTCACAAGCATTCAAGCTATCTTATCTAGAAAATGTAAGGTGGGTAAAGAGGCACATTTTTCTTGAGGGTGAAAATGCATGCATTACCTAAAGAAGAGGTCTGGTGTGCTATTTAAAAAAAAAATCTTAGAAAAAAACTCTTAAAAAAAAAATCGGGGGGTTGCCTGGGTGGCTCAATTGGTTAAGCAACTGCCTTCGGCTCAGGTCATGATCCCGGACACCTGGGATCGAGTCCCACATCGGGCTCCCTGCTCCGTGGGAAGCCTGCTTCTCCCTCTCTCACTCCCCCTGCTTGTGTTCCCCCTCTGGCTGTGTTTCTCTCTGTCAAATAAATAAATAAAATATTTAAAAAAATCATATGGGGGCACCTAGGTGGCTCAGTCCATTAAACATTCTACTCTTGGTCTCAGCTCAGTTCCTGATCTCTGAGCCATGTGTCAGGCTCTGTGCTCAGTGTGGAGTTCGCTTGAGATTCTTTCCCTCTTCTCCCCCTCTGCCCTTCCCCTGCCTCTCTCTTTTTTTCTCTTTCTCTCTCAAATAAATAAAAATCTTGAAAAAAAATCTTATTAGGCTCGGCATTGGAAAGCAAATGGTTCTACCTGAGAGAACACCATTTTTCACTCTCTCTCTCTCTCTTTTGTTTTTTTAAGCTTCTTCCCATCCACGGAAGACTCCTCGAACTTTGAAACCACAGTGCTTTGTTCCAGCATGGAAAGTAGCTTGGCATTTCTCTGTGTTGGAGTCTCCCCGGTTTGAGATGATGAAACATCTTCCAGATAGTTTCCCTTTCTTTATCCAGAGCTTCACACCAGTGGTCACCTTTGTAAAATCAAATGAAGATATACTTGTTGGCTGGCTGCATGGATCTTGTCAGCCTGGCCCTGATGCCAGAGCAGTAGGCTTCGAGCCCAGGGAGGACTTCCAGGTGGCAGCAGAGCAAAGATCCCACAGGGTAAAGTTCAGACATGGTTTTTCAGCTAGTGACAGACATTGCACTTTGTTGGTGTAATTGTGCAACCTGGTGTAAAGTCCACACCAGGGAGAAGGGGGTAGGACTCTAAGCTGGCTCAGCAGTCTGTGGCCTCTTGGCTCCATCTAGCCTTCCTTACTCTCTGCTGGCCTTCCCCCCAACTGCCACCCTAACCCTTCCTCTCTAATCCCTTCATCCCTGTCTGTCTCCATCTTCAGGGATCCCTAATTTAGGGAACTATCTCTTATCAAATACCTTGGCTTGCTTCCAACTACTAGCAGCAGGCAGCTCTGGCTCTTGTCTACTATCTGAATGCTTTTCTTCTCTACCAGATGTTTGCTTCTCTAATCCATTTGGAATTGTGTGTAGAATCCAAGGAGGGGGTGGGAGAAATCAAAAAAACCCCAGAAAGGAGATTTTTTTCCCTTGTGTGATTGCCCCCTGGATTAAAAGAGCAATGAAAGGAAATCTGGATTCTGTTTCCTTGGAAAGGTGATATGATGAAAAGAGAGCAGAAAGTAACATCAGCGTGCACTGGAGCCCAGGGCAAATTGTGCTACTCCTCAGACATCAGGACATCACTGATTGTCTTCTTAATCAGGATTTATAAAGTCTATTTTTGCCTTTAATATACCTGCTATCCTGGTCTTGCTCAAGTGGCTCTGAGCAGATACCATCTGTGCCACCTCCGCCGTCAGCCTCACCACAGAGAGAGGCAGACTCCCTGACTCCAGTGTTCTTGCTTTCTAAGGTAGGGTCTTAAGTATAGTGATGACATAGCACAGGAAAGAAAAGAGAGGCAGGCTGGCTGAATTACTTATGAAAGTCTCCGCGTGCATGCAAAATCAAAATGTGGGGAACAAGTAGTAACCTTCCCAGTATTGCATGGACTTATTTATTTTTTAAAGATTTTGTTTATTTTTTTGATAGAGAGAGAGAGAGCACAAGCAGGGGGAGCAGCAGGCAGAGGAGCAGGCAGAGGGAGAAACAGGCTCTCCACTGAGCAGAGAGCGCTGATGTGGGGCTTGATCTCAGGACCCTGAGATCATGACCTGAGCTGAAGGCAGATGCTTAACCAGCTAAGCCACCCAGGCGCCCCGTGCATGAAATTCAATAACACAGTAAATAGCTTTCTCGTGGATCAAAGAATGTTCCTTAAAATGTTCCTTCTTGAAGATTTTTTTTCCTCTTCTTACTGGGTTGAACGTTTATTTTACATTTCTTATCTGATTTTCACAAGCAATGGTAGTGGTAGAAGTGTATAAATGTATGTATGAGTGAAAATATTTATGAATACTTTCTTTCTCAATGTATGGGACAGAACAAATAGCTGAACTTTGTGGCAGTATTCCTAGTTTTGTGATAGTAATTTTGTTGAGTTCCTGAACTTGAGGGCAAGTCTTCTTAGTAAGACTGGCATAATTCTATGTTCTCTATGGCACCAAGTCACCATGGTTGTACAAGAGCCCTTATTACCCAAAGTACCATAATAATGCCCATGCCCTCCTATGACGTTATTGTTTCCTATCTGCCAGGACATTAATTGCCTTCTACTTGCTCTAAAATTGGTAGGTAGGGCGTACTGCCAAAACTAGAGAGAAGAAAGCTGGTAATATGTTAAAAGACTGTGTAAAGGACATACTGATACCTCCTTCTCATTGGGGTAGCTTCACATTTGCATGTTACTTCATTTGTTATGGACATTAGCTCAGGCTTGCCTTATGTCTTGGCTTCCCTTTTATCATGGTCAATGGCTGATCTTTCCTTTAACTGAATGAGTCAGACATCTCTAAAATTATTTTGTCTTTTCCACTTTCCTTTTACAGGCTTTTTATGAGTCACTGAATTGAAGGGGAGGTTATTTCTAAATTAGAAGGTGAGGATGAGGGAAGGGAGAGGAAAGTTCCGGAAAATAACTAGGAAAAGACACCTTATTGTTATAGTTACTGGAGGAAAAATTTCCGCTTAGTTTGGTGATAAGTGGTTTATTCAGACTTGACTAAAAATATAAGCTAGAAAATAGACAATTTTTTTTCCTGGATAACAAACCATGCAGTTTTAGAGTATTTGTAGCTTGCTCTGCAAAAGACAGAAGAGTGAATAGAAGAGATGTGGGACAAGTTAGTAGGAAGAACAAAATTTATAAAGTCCAGATTCTCAGTCCGACAGGAAGTTCCCAATCATAAGATAAGGCTTGTGAGGGGCTACCTCTTTGTCCCAATCCATCCCTGGGTATGCTTGATGGTCCATGGGTTTGTGTATTATAGGTAGAGTTGTAAGGAAGGTACATTTAAGTCTGACTTAGAAAGTTAAAGAGTTATCAGGCCAGCATTTTGTTATTTAGGAGCAGGAAAAGTGGGTGGAAATGAAAAAGAAAAGCAAAATATATGATGGATATATTTCTAGGAGCACACGAGTTTTTATAGCAACACCAGATTTCTCAAAGATGCGTACTGTGACTTGTACCCAAATGAATAAAAAATGCAATCCTTTATTCTTGTGCATTGTGTCAATGTAAGAAAAAGGGCTGCAATTTTTTCAATGGTCCTAATTTAGACTGCTAGCAAGAGGAGAGTTTGGGAAAAAAAGACAAGCTTTTCAAGTATCTGATACACATCTAGTAGGGCTATTTAAGAACAGCTGAACACTAAAACCAAGTTGGGAAAAGGCGGGGGGAACCGAATTCTCATTTCCAGAGCATCACAAGGGTAGATAGATGTGGCCCTTTTAGTCCAAACTTGCCAATGGCTGAATGGTCACTTTACCGGAGCTACCTAGGGGAGTTTGGAAGCTAGAGAACTCTCAACATGCCACTTCAGCTTATTAACGACGTTATAATGGCAACAGAAGTGACTGATTTCTGCTAAATAAACGGTTGTGCTTTGCCCTTTAGCATGGAGACTTCTGGAAAGAACTTCAAGGAAATTGGGTGCATTTAGGACTTCAAGAAGAAATTTTTATCTAAGTGCTTTCCTCTCAAGGAGTTGGAAAACATGCCTTAAACACAGTCTCAGATGTTGGTATTTAGTTAAGTACTGCTGTATAAACTAGTGATAAACTTCTCTTTATAGGAAGGGAACTGGTGAAAGGGTTAAATGTAGAGCGTGAACTCTACAACAAAGAGTTAACCCTTCCCCGGTAACCTCGGTTGTGAGCGTCTGCTCCTTCCCTGCTTTCTACTGCGCAACCAAACTGTGCCCATGCTTGAACCAACCATGGCCATGACAGCCCTTGCCAGTTGACTTAACAGACACTTTTGGCAGCCTATCATAGCTTCGAGCTGCCCATCCACCAACCAATGACAACTAAAGCCTAGTTCTGGGCTCTCCGGGTCCGAACGGGGGCTAATACCGGGTCCCGGAAAAGGGGCGGTAAGAAAGCTATGACGGACAGCTAAACTCAGCCAGTCAGAGCAGAAAGCCGGCGCTCCACTATCCAATGGTGAGGTACAAAGTATAAAATGGGGTGGGCCTGTTGTCATGGGGGAGGTGGTGGCGCTTGGTGGCTACTGGCGGCCGAGGTAGAGGCAGTGGCGCTGGAGTTGGTTGGGGGCAGCGGCAGGTGAGTTCCGGTATCGCGGGCCTGAGGTCTGGGGGCCGGCGGGGCGGAAACTCCACCTCGGCCGTCCGGAGGCGGAGGCCAGAAGAAGGGGGCCTGGACTGTGGGCCGGGTCGGGTCGGGCCGGGGCCCGGGCGGCGGCAGCGGCGGCAGCGGCGGCTGCGGCGAGTTTGCGCTGACTGAACTGGTGGGAGAATGACCCGGTTCCCGGTGGCGGAGTTCGGGTTGACCAGATAGGCTAGGGCCGACGCAAGCGTTTTTGGTCGGGAGGTCCCTTCGGACGTCCGGCTGCTTGGGTCTGGGATACTGAACGGTGGCTGGTGTGTGAGGGGTAAGATCCCTCGGGAGACGGGAGCGGACGGGGTCCCGGGGGGTGGCGGTGACCCGGGGTGACTGGCAACGACCTCGTCCGAGGACAGGGTGACTCGGGAATACACACCCAGCACAGCTTTGGTGCGAGGGAGCAGAGGAACCCGGGAATCCCGCGAGCGGCCGGAGCGGGGAGAGCTGGGGGGCCGGGAAACTGGGAGTGGCCAGGGTCCGAGAGAGAAGGGAGACCGAGGGCGGTCAGCGTTTGGGGTGAGAGTGAGCGGCCTGAGTCCCAGCGAGAGCGTCGAGGAAAATCGGGAAGGGGGTGCTGGGAACCCTCTTGAGAGAGGCGGCTGTCGGAGGGTGGAGGGCTCCGGGGGAGTCAGGAGCCGAGGGTTTTAAGAGGGTGGGACCTGTGGAGACCTTGAACAGCTGGGGTGGAACCGGAGCGCCCTGCCCCCACTGCTGGTCTGGGATGGGATACCCAAGACTGGACTGGGAGCTCCTGGTCTGAGAATTCGCGGGGGATCAGGGATCCTCGAGGAGTAGGTCGGATCCGAGACTAGGGTGAGGGGTCTACTGGGAAGTGGAAGTTGTCTTGAGCAACTTGACACAGGAGTGGGCGGGGAGAAATAATTTCCTTGTAGGAAGCGCGTAGTAGATAGGGCGTAGTAAGGGAGAGCGAGAAAGTTGCTCAGGAAGAGTAGTGAGTGGTCTTGTGGAAACTGGCCAGAACAGTAGATAGGAGAAATTAATAGTGTGGCCATTAGTAGATTTTTAAGGACTAAAGAAATAGAAGAAACTTTGGCTTCATAATACTAAGATGTAAGAGAAAAAGCTCCTAAAAGTGGGGTTAAGTGACTTGCGTTCCAGCGCTTTAGGAAAAAAAAAAAGGTTTTAGGAAGACACCAGTGATTAGAAAATGAGGACATTGACAGAACGGTGAAATTTGAAAGGGAAAAGGGGAGGAGTAGCTGAAACTAAGAGTAGGACCAGAGACTTGAGCAGAAAGAGGGGAGTCGTGAAAGGATGGACATACCCTGGCCAAATTACAAATAAACTTGAATTCTAACCTTAGGTTGGACAATTTAACCTCTCTGTGCAAGTTTCCTCCTATGTATAATAGGGATAATAATTGTCTCTATTTCATAGGGCTGTTTTTTCACATGAGTTAATATTTGTAGAACTTTAGAATAGTGACTGCCACGGAGTGAGCCCTGAGTATTTACTGACCAGATTGTTAAAGAGAGGGAAAAGACTGAGGTTTTTTTTAATGCCTGGGTTCTCAAACTTTAGTTTGCACCAGAATCATTTTGGACTTGGTAAAATACAGACTCCTGGGCCTCTCCAGAGCTTCTAATTCATTAAGATTGGAGTGGGTCCTGAGAATTTGCATTTATCTCAGGTGATGCTTATGTTGGTCAGAGGATCACACTTTAAAAACCACTTGCTTCCATGAAAACAATAATAATGTAGCAACCTTAAAATATCTGTCTCTCCTGCTAGAGACAAGTAGAGGCAGATTGCCAAAATGATCCAAATATAGGGGATACCCTCTGTGAAGCCTGTGTTTTTCAAACTGTGGATCATAATTTATTAGTAATTTATAAAATCAAGTTAGTGGGTTACCGTCAGCATTGAAAATAAAATGAAATAGAACAGAATTGCACTTGGTAAGGAAAAGTATTTGGGAAATTTTTCTCATGTTTGTGTACTAGGTCACAATGTAAAATGTATTTCTTACAGGCAGAAGAGTTTAAAAAACTGTTTCGAATCATGCACTGTAGCAAAAGTAACCCTACAATAGGGGGTTTCTAGGATCAGATTTATTATTTATATCTTTATTTTTTTCTGGTAATTTGTCTCCGGTGGTGATACATTCTATTACATTTCTTCATCTTCTGATGCGGTTTCTCTTTATGTTTCCCTTATCACATATTGTGTTGTGCCTCTTTTTACATATAGAGAATCTTTGGTATTGAGGACTTAAGGAAATTTGAGGCAGAGAAATGAAATTGAGTGGTGTTTCTCTGATGTGGTACACCTTTGTTTCACTTGTATCCTCTTGTTTATCCTTTCTTTTTATATCACTGTGGTGATAGCCCTGTCTGTAAAAAACCTCAATATATATAGACATATTGGTAGTAAACAACTAATGCTGAAATGGACTGGTTTGAGAACAGTTCATGTATAGAAAATAAGCAAAAACCAAGTAAGACTCATTTCAAAGGAGAAAAGCAAAGGAGTGTTTCCTTTTTAAAAGAGAGTGAAAGTTATTTAAAGCTTCTCATGGTCTTACACTAATACAAAACATAATATAAAAGCATTTTTAAGGGAATCAGATTTACTTGTGTACTTTAGGTTTCTGAAGAGGGAAGAAAGTGATAATAATCCACAGTGAAATGCACCTGGGATAAAGGCTTAACTACAAAGTAAATAGTTTATTAAGCAGGAGCTTTTGTTTTGATGTTTTTCTCCCTTGAGAATGAACTGGATGTGGCATATGTTGTAAATTTAACTTGTTTGAGGGATTTAAATGTAATCTACAGTATCTTTTTAAAGCTATATTAAGAATATATGTATTTTCTGTGCTATTCTTGGCTTGGTTTTTCTTCTGTAAAATCCTAGATGGTTTATATTTAGGAAGAGTTGATTTAGATTAGTTTTTGTGGATGTAAGAACAGAGAAAGCAGTATTGAAAACAGAGACTCTTGCAGTTCTTCTTAAAATCTTTAATCCAGGGGATTTATGTAACCCTTTCATTAATGTTTTTTGAAATTGTAAGGAAACTCTTTTTTTTTAATATGAGAAGTACTTTTTTTTTTTTTTAAGATCTTATTTATTTATTTGATAGAGAGAGAGATCACAAGTAGGCAGAGAGGCAGGCAGAGAGAGCCCAGGAAACAGGCTTCCCGCTGAGTAGAGAGCTGGATTCCGCCTTCATCCCAGGAACCTGAGTTCATGACCTGAGCCAAGGCAGAGGCTTTAACCCACTCAGCCACCCAAGCATCCTTTGCATTAGGATTTTTAAAAAAAATTTTATTTGAGATAGTGAGGGAAGGAGAGAGAGCATATGAGCAGAGGGAGAGGGAGAAGCAGATCCTTACTGAACAGGAAGCCTGAATCAGGGCTGGATCCCAAGACCTTCGGATCAAAACCTGAGCCACCCAGGTGCCCTGCATTAGGATTTTTACATAATTTCTTGCCTGTCAAAAATAATCTTTCTCAGATTTTTATATTTCATTAAAATTTTTATTTTTGTTTGGAAGACTACAAAACATATTACATATTTGAATTGAAAAACATAAGCAGTCATTTCACAGAATAAATTTACTAATTTTTATGACAACGTTTCCAAGGATGAAGGCTTTTGAATTCCTTGCATTGCATTAAATGGAGTATCCCTGCCACCAAAATAGTTGTTCTGTAAGTCACTGTGCAGTAGGTAGGCACATTTGTCGAGATCATTCAATTTTTTACTAACTAATGGAGGAATGTAAAATCTTAATAATTGAGTGTGGGAAAATATGAAAGTTCATTCTTTGTAATGGTGAACATTCGACCAGTTTGATTCCTTGGTTTTTTATAAATGGACTTTATTCAATTGACTTATTATTCACCCATAATTTAATCACACTTATCTATGAATAGCTCTGATTGCTCAACTTACTTTATAGTGAGATTTGTTAATCTGTAGTTGAATAAATGGTGGTTTTTAAATTCCAAAGAAACTGTATGTTCCTAACTGTATTTATGAGACTTAATTTCATATATCAAAGAAAATTCAAGTAAATGATTTTAAAAAGTAGAAGTTCAATTAATACTAGTTAATTAAATTTATTTTCTATTTCAGTAGCGTTTTATCCTCTTTTATAAATAGCTTCTGATCTGCTCTCTCCACTTCTAGCCTTTATACAGTAAATCCTAATGGAAGCATTGGTGCCTGAAAATCTAGTTCTGTAAAAGTACAGAAACCTGTCTGGTTTTCAGTTTGCTGAGAGAACTACTTTTATCAGAAAAAGGTCCCTTGGTAAACTTCTCACCTTAAAAAAAATTGTTTATTTAATAGAGTACTTGAACACTAGCATTTTATTTTGGGCTTGCCAAAACATCTATTGTGTTTGGTGGATTTTGATTTCCATAGAACGGCTCTTGAATTCTCCCAATTTCTGAACCACTGATACATGTTTCCTTGATAGAGCTAAGGAGAAAGGAAACAGTTGTAGTCCTTAAATATTAAAACAGAATTTTGCTAATCTTTTTGTCTTGACATTAAAATAAATCCTTTTATTTGCCAAGAAAATTTGTTTCAGTAATATAACCTATTGGAAAGTTCATTATTAAAGTTAGAACTACTATATAAAGCCTTAGGGTGTTTGTTCAGATGTGAGACACAGGTTCTGGTAAGTAGGATGTCCTCATGATACTGCTATATATTTTTGAGAATGTAAAATATACACACTTGGAAATCTTGGGTCAAAAGAAGGATTGAAACTAAGGGAGAATGAGGAGAATACGGACATGTGTTTAAGGAGGAGTCTGGAGGATCTGTAGGAAGTATGTCTGGAGTAGTGAGCCACTCTTGGCAGTTTTCCTAGAGTGACATATGTAAAGGAGGATGATCCTATTTGCAGCATTCTCCCATGGACATATTTTTTTTGTACTGTGCAGTTTCCACTGCTTGCCATGACTCTTCCTTTGTCATCTTCCACTCGGGAAAGCAGGTCAGAACGCAAGTGAATAGACTGAGAATTGCAAGCCCTAGAGAATAGGAGCCTGGGCCCGACCATGTGCCATTAGAAGGCTGGACACTTGTCTCTGCTTCTGTAGCTCTGCAGAATAGGTCCCTAGCAATTGTCACTAGCCCAAACCATACCACTTGTCCTTCCCAGTGAAGTCTGGGATTAAGCAGTGAGAAGAGACCCCCTGTCATCTAAATGGGTTACTAAGGAGCTAGTGTATTAATAACTAGTGCTCAATGACTTCCTCTTCTCTCACCATGAAATCTCTTTCTCCTCGCTTGCTGACTCCTTATGTTCTTCTAATCAGGATCAAAGTCCTGAGTTCTCTGATTAGATAGCAAAAATTTTAATTGTGGTAACTTATTTATACTAAGGTATATATAGTTAATTAGGAAAGTGATTATCAGATTATTTTCCAGTTATTTTGGAGGAAGAAGGATTGAAAGCTGTAGAATACTGCTTGGCTCCTGAATAAAGGCAAAGTCAGCAGCTAGCAACACAGAGAAATATAATATTAAATTGACTTATGAAACTTAAACTTCAGTCTTGAGTTCTTCTTGACTCTGTTGTCTTATTTTTAGTTCCATTTGTTGAATAACTTGAGTCTTTTAATTCAGTTATATTTTTTGCCTTTAAGTCACAGTAGATTCTTAATTATTTACACCCAGATTAGCAATGTTGTAACTAATCCCTAAATTCTTTTGGGTTATGAAGTATAGCTTTGGAACCTGTTAGATAAATTTTTTATTATATCTGACTTGTTTTTTTTAAGCTAATACTTAAGTATTGAATCTCCTTGCCATTGAATTTTCTTAACAGCAGTTCTCAATCTGCAACTCTTTGAATTGGGGTGGTTGTTTTGTACAGTTAATTCATTTGCTCATCAAATATTATCTGTAGACAAATGTAGTAAGTTCTAAAAATAGAGTTATACTTAAAACATATATATATTTAGAACTTACTACTTTCATATGTATACATATGTATATATTACATATGTTATCTATATTATGTAAATTTTGAGATGAATTAAATTTTTTTACTCTGAAGATTAGACTGAATTCATAGAAGCTTTGGTTGTTTTGACTATTTGCTCTGTCAGTGGATGTTGAATATTCAGCTATTATCATATAGGGATTACTTACTATTTTGACTTTATTTTTTTTTTTTAAGATTTTATTTATTTGACAGAGAGAAATACAACCAGAGAGGGAACACAAGTGGGGGGAGTGAAAGGGAGAAGCAGGCTTCCTGCCGAGCAGGGAGCCCGATGTGGGACTCGATCCCCGATCTCCAGGATCATGACCCAAGCCAAGGCAGTCGCTTAAGCAACTGAGCCACCCGGGCGCCCCTATTTTGACTTCTAAAAAGGTTCATCCTTAAAAGCTCTTAGCCTACTTTTTCTACTTTTTCCTTACCCAATTGTGCCATTTTTGAAAGCCTACTACACTTCTCTGTTCCCCCAACATGGCATATGCATGCTTTTTTCTCTCTTTTGGACAACTTTATTCAGGTATAATTGACATACAATGAAATGTTTGTCAGATGTTTTAAGTATGTAGTTTGATGAATTTTTACCTGTTTATCCACCACAATCAGGGTAAGAAACAAATTAACCATTCTAAAAGTTCTTTGTGCCTGTTTATAATCTATCTCCCTTTCCACTCACAGAGGTAACCACTAATTTGTCACAGATTATTTGCATTTTCTAGAATTTTATGTAAAGAGAGTTTAGTGTGTACTTTTTTTGATAGGTCTGGCTTCTTTCACACTACCTAATTTATTTGGGATTTATCTACATTATTTTGTGTGTCAGGATTTATTCCTTTTTATTGTGGAGTAGTATTCCAGTATATAGTTATATCACAATTTAAAAAGTCTCTTGTTGATAGACATTGGATTGTTTCCAGTTTCTGGCTATTCAGACTGCTGTGAACATCCCTGTACAAGTTTTTATGTGGACATGTATTTTCATTTTTTAAAAAAAGATTTATTTATTCATTTGAGACAGATCAACACACATGGAGGGGCAGAGAGTGAGAACCCTAAGCACACTCCCCACTGAGTGCAGAGCCTGACGGGGGCGGGGTGGGGGAAAGCTCTGTCCCATGAGATCATAACCCCGACAGAAACAAGGGTCAGTGGCCCAACCTACTAAGCCATCCAGGTGCCCCTTCATTTCTTTGGTATATATCTAGTACTAGTAGAATTGCTGGGTTATATGGTAACTCAGTTTTCCAAAGTAGCTATAGATACCATTTTGTATTTCCACCAGGAGAAGCAGTGAACATTCCAGTATCTCTACATCCTCACCAACACTCGTTACTACTTTTGGTTATTTATTATAGCTATCCTAGTAGATGGGAAGGACAATTCGTGGTATTCTTTAGAATTTCCCTGATGGCTAATAAGCACTTTTTTCATGGGTTTATTGGTTGTTTATCTTCTTTGGAAAATGTTTTTTTGGGATCCCTTGCCCAATAAAAAAATGGGGTTATTTGCCTTTTATTATTGCGTTTTTGAGTTGTAAAAGTATGCATTCTGGACACAAGTCCCTTATTAGATACTGGATTTGCAAATATTTTCTTCCTTCCTTCCTTTTTTCCTTTCCTTTCCTTCCTTGCTTTCTTTGAAAGTTTATTTATTTATTTTTTTGTAATCTCTATACCCAACATGGGCTCTAACTCATGACCCCAAGATCAAGAATCACATCCTCTTCTGACTGAGCCAGCCAACTTTTTACAAAAGTTTAATAAAATATTCTGCTTTGTGGCACCTGGGTGGCTCAGTTGGTTAAGCAACTGCCTTCGGCTCAGGTCACGATCCCAGAGACCTGGGATCGAGTCCCACATTGGGCTCCCTGCTCGGCAGGAAGCCTGCTTCTCCCTCTCTCACTCCCGCTGCTTGTGTTCCCTCTCTGGCTGTGTTTCTCTCTGTCAAATAAATAAAGTCTTTAAAAAAAATATTCTGCTTTGTTACTAATTCTTCCAAGTAGTAGTTTGTTTGCCTTTTGGTCTAGTGGAAGTTGGGATTGTGGTGCCAAGGGAAGCATTTTAGAGTTGCAAGAATGGTTTATAAATGAATCCACTGATTTAAATATATGATTGTATAATTCCATCCTTATGTTGTTTCATACTTGAACATTAAATGAAGTTCAGGTGTCATTTATCTGCTTATAGTGCAGCCTGTGTCCATGGTTCTACAGAAGCTTCAGTGTTGGACCTTTAATGGAAATCAGGGTCAGATTTTTAAACATCTTACTTAAGGGAAGAATAGTTTCTATTATACCCCATCTTTTTTTCCCCCTCTTTTCCCTGCACTCACTCCCTACCTCCCTCTTTATTTATTTATTTTTTGGTTAAGATTTATTTATTTTATTTTAAAAATTATTTATTTGTGTGTGTGTGTGAGAGAGAGAGAAAGAGAGAGAGAGAGGGAGAGAGAGAGAGCGTGCGCACACACACAAGCAGGGAGAGCTGCCTGCAGACCAGGCAGAAGGAGAAGGTTCCCCGATGAGCAAGGAGCCCCATGTGATGTGGGGCTCCATCCCAAGACTCTGGGATCCTGACCTGAGCTGAAAGCAGAAGCTTAATCAGCTGAGCCACTGAGGCATTCCAAGATTTATTTATTTTAGAGGGAGAGAGCACATGCATGAGCATGCACACACATGAGCAGGGGGAGGGGCAAAGGGAAAGAGAATCTCTAGCTGACTCCCAGCTGAGCAGGGATGACACACAGGGGACTTGATCCCAGGACCCTGAGATCAAGTCAGAGGCTTAACTGACTGAGCTACCCAGGCACCTCTCCCTCTTTAACTCACCTACTTTAATACCTTTTTATCTAAAGACACTTCTTTTTAATTAAACACATACCCTTTTTCTGAGGGAAAATCAAATACTAAGGCCTTATTATTTAAATTGGAAATTCAACAAAATGTTCTATAGTGCTGATTAAAAACATTATAGAGGAAAAATTATAATTTGGTAAATTGAAAATTAAAAATTAATATAATTAATATCATAGAGGTCCATGTAATCCTAGCTGAAGGTGAGACATAGCATATTTTCCTTTTCATCTAAAATATAATAAAAATGTATTTTTTTTTAAAGATTTTATTTATTTGACAGCGAGAAACACAGCCAGAGAGGGAACACAAGCAGGAGGAGTGAGAGAGGGTGAAGCAGGCTTCCCGCCGAGCAGGGAGCCCGATGTGGGACTCCATCCGGGTCTCCGGGATCATGACCTGAGCCGAAGGCAGTTGCTTAACCAACTGAGCCACCCAGGCGCCCCTAATAAGAATGTAATTTTTTTACAGTTGTGTGATTTTTTTTTTTTTTAAAGATTTTATTTATTTGACAGAAAGAAACACAGCCAGAGAGGGAACACAAGCAGGGGGAGTGCGAGAGGGAGAAGCAGGCTCCCCGCCGAGCAGAGAGCCCGATGTGGGGCTCGATCCCAGGTCTCCAGGATCATGACCTGAGCCGAAGGCAGTCGCTTTACCAACTGAGCCACCCAGGCGCCCCTACAGTTGTGTGATTTACTTAGCATTTTGTGATAAACTGATTCTTCGTTTAAAGAACATTTAACTTGGGGCTTCCGGATGGTTCAGTTGGTTAAGTGACCAACTCTTAACTTCCACTCAGGTCCTCATCTCATGGGTCGTGAGATCCAGCCTTGTGTTGGGGCTCTGAGCTCAGTGGGGAGTCTTCTGGAGATTCTCCCTCTCCCTCTGCCCCGTCCCTCTTTCTCTCTGTCTTTCTTTCTCTCTCAAGTAAATCTTACTTTATTTTTTTAAAAGATTTTATTTGAGAGAGAGAGAGAGTATGGAGGGAGGGTCAGAAGGAGAAGCAGACTCCCTGTTGAGAAAGGAGCCGGATGTGGGACTTGATCCCCGGACTCTAGGATCATGACCTGAGCTGAAGGCAGTCGCTTAACCAACTGAGCCACCCAGGTGCCCCAAGTAAATCTTTTCTTATTTTTATTTTTTAAAGATTTTATTTGTTTACTTGACAGAGAGAAACACAGCTAGAGAGGGAACACAAGCAGGGGGAGTGAGAGAGGGAGAAGCAGGCTTCCCATGGAGCAGGGAGCCTGATGCGGGGCTTAATCCCAGGACTCTTGGATCGGGATTTGAGCCAAAGGCAGGCCCTTAACGACTAAGCCGCCCAGGCACCCCAGTAAATCTTTTTTTTTTTTTTTTTTAAGAACATTTAACTCCTAATTGAGCTCCTTTTCTGTATGTTTTAATATGCATTATATTTTTTTTGGAGATCTTAAGAGCAAAGGGAAAAGTATACATCTTTTACATGGTATTTGAATTCTGTGTGTCTCATTTCTCTTTGTGGAGTTCTGGTTTTTTAGAATAGGAGGGCAGTACTTTGCCAAGTAAGAACTAATTTCCTGGGAAGCAGGTTGCTGGTTTGACTTCTGGCTATGCCTTTCCCTTTTTCAGTGCTTTGTAAAAGAGCTGAGCTTAGTCCTGTAGAAAATAACTAAATCACCTAATATTTTCTCTACTTCAAATTAAACATGATTGGTGTGTGTGTGTGTGTGTGTGTGTGTGTGTGTGTGTGTGTGTGTATATATATATATATATATTTTAAGATTTATTTGTTTGACAGAGAGACACAGAGAGAAAGGGAACACAAGCATGGAGAGTGGGAGAGGGAGAAGCAGGCTTCCCATGGAGTAGGAAGCCTGATGCAGGGCTCCATCCCAGGACTCTGGGCAGACACTTAATGACTGAGCCACTCAGGCGCCCCATGATTGGTGTATATTTGCATTGTATTGAATTCTGTAATTTTTTTCTTACAGATTTGTTACCATACCTTGAAAGACTTTGACTTCATTTGATGAGTTGCCTATTTGTATCTGAAATAATACTAATGATGTGTTCCTTCAGTGAATGTTCTTTCTCTTTTGGTCTTTCCCTCCCCCCCACCTCTGGTAGACCTAGTTAGTGTGGGATATCACTTGTGCTTTTATAAGAAAGCCCGGACACATACCATACAATTGTAGTTTCTATGATATTGACCCATCATTCTTTTTTAAAAAGCTTTAATTTATTTAATTTGAGAAAGAGAGTGAGTGTACATGTGTGCATGCATATGAGTTGTGGGAAAGGGCAGGGGAGAGAGTGAATCTCACGCAGACTCCACTCTGAGGGTGCAGCCCAGTGAGAGGCTCAAGGCAGGGCTTGACCCCACTCAGTTCATGACCAGAGCGCTGAAATCAAGAGCTGGGCACTCAGCCCACTGAGCCACCCAAGCGGTCTGACCCTTCATTATTTTTTTATGACATTAACATTTATTTATTTATTTATTTATTTATTTATTATTTATTTATTTTTAAAGATTTTATTTATTTATTTGACAAACACAGTGAGAGAGGGAACACAAGTGAGAGAGGGAGAAGCAGGCTTCCTACTGAGCAGGTAGCCTGATGTGGGACTCGATCCCGGGTCTCCAGGATCATGACCTGAGCCTAAGGCAGTCGCTTAACCCACTGAGCCACCCAGGCACCCTGACATTAACATTTATTATCTGTTTTTTCCTCATACAGATTTTTATTGAACATCTAATTTTGGAACCTGCTTTTTTTTTTTTTTTTTTTTTTTTAAAGGCTCCACACTGGACAGGGAGCCCAACGCAGAGCTTGAACCCACGACCCTAAGACCAAGACCAGGAATTGGTTGCTTAACTGACTGAACCACTTAGGTACCCCTGGAACCTGCTTTTTTTTTTTAACATGCATTTTAATATCATTATAATTATTTGAGAAGAGTTTAAAACATGAGGAATATTCCATTAAAGGATATATCATCATTTATACAAGCAATTTCCATAGTTTCACATTCATATTATTAATTTCCAATTATGATAACTTCATTGAATATTGCTCACATTTGAATTTGTCCACATTTCTGCATTATTTAGATTCCTATAAGTGGAATTATCAAGTCAAGGTATACATTTCTGAGAGTTTTCAAGAGCAAAACAATGCATAATTGCTTTCTAGAAAGGTTGTACAAATTTACTTTCCATTAGCAATGTATGCACTTGAGATATATACCTTTGCCAGCAGTGTTATCATTTAAAAATATTTGCTAATTTGATAGGGAGAAAGTAGTAATTGGTTTCTGAAATTTATATTTTATCAGTAGTGGAACATTTTAAATATTATCATTAACCTTTAAGTATTTCCTTTAAGTGAAGTTATGTTCCTTATGTTCCTGTTCTTTGTCCTTTTTTTTTTCTTTTTGAGTGGTCTCCTAACTTTATGTGGAATTTAGGGATGGATAATATTCAGAGCTGTGACTTAATTTACATAAGTGATCAGCAAAAAGTTTAATGTCCCTTTCTTTTTTTTCTTTTTAAGTTAGGTTTTATTTTATTTTATTTTTTTTGACCCTTTCGTTTTTCTTTAGATTTTATTTATTTTAGAGAGAGAAGAGCAGTAGGGAGGGACAAATGGAGGGACAGAGAGAGAGAGAGAAAAGCAGACTTCCTGCTGAACATTAATGTCTCTTTCAATTTTGTTTTGCCCTCCCTTCCTGCCACGGCTTTCTGATTTTCTCTGTTCTTGAATTTTATATAAATGGGATATACACTCTTTTTATCTTGCTTCTTAAGCTTAACATATTTTTGAGCTCATTTTGTTTTGTATATTTTTTTGTTAAGGAAATAGAACAATTGTATACCCTTTTTTTAAAAAAAAAGATTTTATTTATTTGACAGAGAGAGAGATCACAAATAGGCAGAGAGGCAGACGGAGAAAGAGGGGGAGCAGGCTCCCTACAGAGCAGAGAGCCCAGTGTGGGGCTCCATCCCAGGACCCTGAGATCATGACTTGAGCCGAAGACAGAGGCTTAGCCCTCTGAGCCATGCAGGAGCCCCTGTATGCCCTTTTAAATACACTGCCATTTAAACCATCCCTAGACCATACTTAAATTGAATTTAAGTATTCAATTTACCTCAAGTCCAGTTTGTATCTCCCTAAGACAGTTCCCTGTGAAGTAGCCATTTTAAGCAAGTCTTTTTTTTATAAATACATGGATAATTTCTGGAGGGAACAGTTAGGAGGAACATGTACCAAGAATGCATAAGAAAAAACTATATTATGTGCACATGCATTTAAGAGTTTCATTTAATAAAAGCAGTATTGCTTAATAAAACCCTTAGATTTATTTGTTCCTACTCCCCCTTTTATTAAAGATTTTTAAATTTTTAAGCAATCTCTGCACGCAGCGTGGGGCTTGAATTCATAGTCCCTGAGATCAAGATTTGCATGCTCTACTGTTTGAGCTAGCCAGGTGTCATTTGCTACTTAAAAGCACCAACTGAGGGGCGCCTGGGTGGCTCAATTGGTTAAGCGACTGCCTTCAGCTCAGGTCATGATCCCGGAGACCCGGGATCGAGTCCCACATCGGGTTTCCTGCTCAGCAGGAAGCCTGCTTCTCCCTCTCTCACTCCCCCTGCTTGTGTTCCCTCTCTGGCTGTGTTTCTCTCTGTCAAAATAAATAAAATCTTTAAAAAAAAAAAATAAAAGCACCAACTGAAAAACTCCTCAAAAGTTTATCTTGTGGCAAAAAAAACTCAAGTGAGTTACTAAACAAAAAATAAGGTTATTTTCAGAATAAAAATTATCTTCAAGTAGGAAATAAAATAAATTTTAAAATGGGACAGAACTTGAAGAAAATAGACATCCTTATTAAGTAATAAATTCAGAGCATTAGTGTAAACAACAGATAACTTCCTAGGTCGCACAGTATTCCATTTTATGAATACCACACTTTGTTTTTCTGTTCTCCTGTTGATAGATACTTGTGTTATTTCCAGTTTTCACCTGTTATGCATAAGGCTGCTGTCAACATTCTTTTATAAGTCTTTTTGTGAACATGTTTCATTTCTTTTGGTTGAGTACCTAAGAGTGGACTTGTTGCATCACAGGGTAGATGTATGTTTAACTTTGTAAGAAATTGCCAAGTGGTTATCTACTAGCAGTGTATGAGATCCAGTTGCTGCCTATTGTTGCCACCATCTGGGTTGTTAATTTCTTTGATTTTTTTTTTTTTTTAAGCCAGTCTAATGGGTAAGATGATGTCTTAGAATGGTTTTTATTTGCATTTTTTCAAATAACTAAAGATGTTGAACATTCAGTTTTTTAAATCAAAATCTTTACAAGGGCAGATTTGCAGATTAATAGTATGTTTTGTTTTGTTTTTTTAAGATTTTATTTATTTGACAGAGAGAAACATAGCTAGAGAGGGAACACAAGCAGGGGGAGTGAGAGAGAGTGAGAGCTGAGCAGGGAGCCCGATGTGGGACTTGATCTCGGGTCTCCGGGATCATGACCTGAGCGGAAGGCAGTCGCTTAACCAACTGAGCCACCCAGGTGCCCCTAATAGTATGTTAATAGAAGGTTCAGTATGTTTTATTACTATATGTGGATCTAGACTTATTAATCTGATTTGTAAGATCAGAGTTTAATTTGTTTTTTTCCCCTGAAGATTTTATTTATTTATTTGACAGAAAGAACAGAAGCAGGGGGAGGAGGAGAGGGAGAAACAGGCTTCCTGCTGATTGGGGAGCCTGATATGGGGCTTGATCTCAGGTCTCTGGGATCATGACCCTAGCCGAGGGCAGTTGCTTAACTACTGAGCCACCCAGGCATCCCTTAATTTGTAATTAAAAGTAGGATGAAAAGGATTTATTTCAGGTGTAAGATTTTTCAGAATTTCCATATCATAGTGATAATTCATAGATTTCTTGGAGAAAAGTAAACTTTTGCTCTTGATTAATATTTGTGAGAATTTTGTTTGATAAGTAAATAATTTAAAAGGAAGACATGAGGCTGTGTTTTATAGAGCTGTTTTTTTGAATTTGGTATTTTGATTCATTGATTCAGGGACATTAAAATTGCATGATCTGGCTAGGAAACTAGCTTGTATTTGAGCCACATGAGGGAACTGATAGTCCAGTAATGGGATTAGGTGGTAGTAATAACATTAGAAGCAGCTGGTGCTGTATTCCAGGCAGTGTTATATATGCTTTGCACACACTAATTTAAGTCTTGCAGTTAACTCCTGTGAGGGTAGGTATTATTATTTTTATTTCTGTTACTAAAGATTTTACTTATTGAGAGAGTGCACACGTGTGTGTGAGCTTGAGTTGGTGGAGAGGGACAGAGGGAGAGGAAGACATAGATGCTCCATCCCAGGACCCTGGGATCATGACCTGAGCCCAAGGCAGAAAATTAACTGACTGAGCCACCCAAGTACCCCAATCCTTATTATCCTTATTTTCCTCTTGAGACATTTGAGGTAGAGGTTAAGCATTTGCCCAAAATGTTAGAGCAAATGGAGGACTCAAACATATGTAGTCTGGCTCCAGAGGTCATATTCTTACCCTTCAGTGCTTAAGTGATTAAATACAGTCAGTTTAATGTTCTTTATAGAGCATATCCTTCTGTGGTAGTGGTGGTCATAGTTTAAATTGGGATTTCAATTTTGCAGATAGGTTCACGTTTTCAAATGGGTTCTCTACAAGTCTCCCTCACTTCACTATCAATTCTGTCATGTATCCAGGGGGTGATTTATGGAAGGAAAGTTTTATCTGAAATAACAGATGGTGAACAACCCTAGTAACCTGAGATTGAATGCTTTCCTAGAGATGTCATTTCTGTCTATCCCTTACTTGAGCCTTGGAATTGGAGCAACTACTACCAGTCTTCAGCCTTGTTTGTTTAGCTGGTCTTTGTGAAAATCTCTAAATGTAAATGTTTAACATCCTCTGGAAACAAACTGAGTGAGATATGAGGTTGATGGACCTTGTGCCTGAAAAATGTTGGGCCTAATAACAGCACTCTCTGAATGTATGATATTTGTAGATATATATATTTTTTAAAGATTTTATTTATTTGACAGAAACACAGCTAGAGAGGGAACACAAGCAGAGGGACTGAGAGAGGGAGAAGCAGGCCTTCCGCCGAGCGGGAAGCCCGATGTGGGGCTCGATCCTGGGTCGCCAGGATCATGACCTGAGCCGAAAGCAGTCGTTTAACCAACTGAGCCACCCAGGTGCCCCGATATTTGTAGATATTTTTGATGTGCTGACACAAGAATCACAGTTCTTAAAATTCTTTTCTCCCTGAATCTCCTGCATACTGAAACCATGAAACTCTTCTTTGTCTTTAGTTTGGATTTAGATAAGATTAATTTTGAAGGTAGAGTTAGATTTTTTTTTTAAGACTTTATTTTTAAGTAATTTCCAGACCCAGTATGGGACTTGTACTCATAACCCAGAGATCAAGAGTTGTAGGCTCTACTGTCTGATCCAGCCAGATGCCCATAAATTTTTTGGTCAATTTCCTTGAAAGAAGATTTGAGGATGGAAGGAAATGAAAGTATGTATTGGCTTTTTTTTTTCTTTTTTTTTCTTTTTTTTTTAAAGATTTTATTTATTTATTTGACAGAGAGAGATCACAAGTAGGCAGAGAGAGGGGAGGAAGTAGGCTCCCTGCTGAGCAGAGAGCCCGATGTGGGCCTCGATCCCAGGACCCTGAGACTATGACCCAAGCCGAAGGCAGAGGCTTTAACCCACTGAGCCACCCAGGCGCCCGGTATTGGCTTTCTATTTTGCCACACTGTTTTTGTCTTCTACTACTTCTGATTTGGCATTGTTGGTATCGTGGGTGACTTAAAGAAATTGGGGTAGATGGGAAACATTTGTGTGTATTGAATGAGAGAATGTAAAGTTTTAGAAAAATTTTTTAAAAAACATTTTATTTATTTGACAGAGAGATCACAGGTAGGTAGAGAGGCAGGCAGAGAGAAAGGGAAGCAGGCTCCCTGAGCAAAGAGCCCCATAGAGGGCTCGGTCCCAGGACCTTGATTTGAGATCATGACCTGAGCCAAAGGGAGAGGCTTAACCCACTGAGCCACCCAGGCGCCTCTAGAAAAAAAAAATTTTTTTTAAGATTTTATTTATTTATTTGACAGAGAGATCACAAATAGGCAGAGAGGCAGACAGAGAAAGAGGGGGAAGCAGGCTCTCTGCCAAGCAGAGAGCTGGATGTGGGACTCAATCCCAGGACCCTGAGATCATGACCTGAGCCGAAGGCAGAGACTTAACCCTCTGAGCCACCCAGGTGCCCTAGAAAAAAATTTTTAAGAGGTTTATGTAAGTAATCTCTGCACCCAAAATAGGGCTTGAATTCATGACCCTAAGATGGAGTCACACACTCTTCTGACTGAGTCAGCCAGGTATCCCAAGAATGTAAATTATTTTTTTTCTTAAAGATTTTTTTTTTAAAGATTTTATTTATTTGACAGAGAGAAACACAGCGAGAGAGGGAACACAAGCGAGAGAGGGGAGTGCGAGAGGGAGAAGCAGGCTTTCCGCCGAGCAGGGAGCCCAGTGCAGGGCTCGATCCGGGTCTCCAGGATCATGACCTGAGCCAAAGGTAGTCGCTTAACCAACTGAGCCACCCAGGTCCCCCTCTTAAAGACTTTTTTTTTTTTAAAGATTTTATTTATTTGACAGCGAGAAACACAGCCAGAGAGGGAACACAAGCAGGGGGAGTGAGAGAGGGAGAAGCAGGCTTCCTGCCGAACAGGGAGCCCAATGTGGGACTCGATCCCGGGTCTCCGGGATCATACCCTGAGCCAAAGGTAGTCGCTTAACCAACTGAGCCACCCAGGCGCCCCGCCCCTCTTAAAGATTTTTAAAAAAATTTATTTGAAAGAGAGTTTGAGTAGGGAGGAAAGGGAGAAGCAGGCTCCCCGCCTGAAGGGATGCTGAAATGGGACTCGTCCCAGGACCCTGGGATCATGACCTGAGTCAAAGGCAGACGCTTAACTAACTGAGCCACCCAGGCATCCCTGTAAATTCTTGACTGAAGAAATCATAAGATATGAATTTAATTGCTGTGTGGCCATACTCTGGAATTTGACTAAATGTTTCAACTTCTTTGGGTCTTTATTTTTCTTTTATGAGGTGATGGTAGTGGACTTGATGATCTTTAAAGGTGGTTAGTACTGAAATATTCAACTTATTCTGAAATTACAGTGAATAATACAATGACTATAATTCAGGGGTTTTTTTTTGTTGTTGTTGTTGTTTTAAAGATTTTATTTATTTATTTGACAGAGAGAAACATAGCCAGAGAGGGAACACAAGCAGGGGGAGTGAGAGAGGAGAAGCAGGCTTCCTGCTGAGCAGGGAGCCAGATGTGGGGCTCGATCCCGGGTCTCCAGGATCATGACCTGAGCCGAAGGCAGTCGCCCAACCAACTGAGCCACCCAGGCGCCCCTAATTCAGGTTTTTTTTAAAAAAATAATTCATTTCTTTTGATACTGAAAATCAGTGTGCCAATGCTGTTTATAGAGTAGTATCTAACTGATTTTCAGTGAGGATCTTAAGTCATGTGTCATATTTCTGTTTACATGTGGGGCTGTTTTTTTGCTCTGCTTGCCCATTCCAGAGCCAGTATTACATTGTCTTTATTTACTATAGCTTGTAATAAATTGAGATATTTGATATGGTAAGGCCTCATACCCCCACTTTGTTATTCTTTAAAATCTTGGTTATTCTAAATCTTGTTAACCTTTAAAATTCTGTGATTTGGGGGCACCTGGGTGGCTCAGCTGTTAAGCATCTGCCTTTAGCTTGGATCATGATCCCAGAGTTCTGGGATCGAGCCCCACATGGGGCTCCCTGCTCAGCGGGAAACCTGCTTCTCTCTCTCCCACTCCCCCTTCTTGTGTTCCCTCTCTTACCACCTCTCTCTCTTGGTGTCAAATAAATAAATAAAATCTTAAAAAAATAATTCTGTGATTTTTGTGTATTTTGCTTAGACTTTCTGGGTTTTTGATTGGTAATCAGTATAATCTTATTGAATAAATATAGTGAACAACAACTAGTTATCCTCTAAAGGCTTATGAATAATAGTGTTACAAGTTAATATCAGTAAAACTTTGACTTTTGAGAATATTGCTAAAAAAAAAAACAACTTGCCCTTTTCTTTTGGAAGTATTTTATTAAGTTACTTTCAAATTTGGGCTGGGTGTAATGTTAAATGTCTTGAATGGTCCTACCGCTGGCCTCCCTGCCTGCCACCTCTTTCTATCATATTCCCTTTGGATTAAAATTTTGGATAGAGTAAGTACGATTTTTGTTTGTTTTTAAAGATTTTTTTTTTTAAAGATTTTATTTATTTGACAGAGAGAAACAGAGCCACGAAGGGAACACAAGCAGGGGGAGTGAGAGAGGGAGAAGCAGGCTTCCTGCCGATCAGGGAGCCCGATGTGGGACTCGATCCCGGGTCTCCGGGATCATGACCTGAGCCGAAGGCAGTTGTTCAACCAACTGAGCCACCCAGGCGCCCCATTTTTTTTTTTTTTAAAGATTGTTTTTAAAGATTTTTATTTATATATTTGACAGAGAGATCACAAGTAGGCAGAGAGGCAGACAGAGAGAGAGGAGGAAGCAGGCTCCCTGCTGAGCTGAGAGCCCGACATGGGTCTCGATCCCAGGACCCTGGGATCATGACCTGAGCTGAAGGCAGAGGCTTTAGCCCACTGAGCCACCCAGGCGCCCAGTAAGTATGATTTTTGAAAAATTGTTTAGACAGATAGTTTGAAACCACCTTAAGAGTCATTATAAATTCCACATGAAATTGATGAAACATGCTTTTTTTTTTTTTTTTTTTTTTTTTTAAGATTTTATTTATTTATTGGACAGAGAGAAACACAGCCAGAGAGGGAACACAAGCAGGGGGAGTGAGAGAGGGAGAAGCAGGCCTCCCGCCGAGCAGGGAGCCCGATGTGGGACTCGATCCTGGGTCTCCGGGATCATGACCTGAGCCGAAGGCAGTCGCTCAACCAACTGAGCCACCCAGGCGCCCCAAAACATGCTTTTAATGAGCACTTTTACTTTAAAACCAGTTGTGTATATGAACTCCATCATTTGAACTTCAGATCTGGAAAGGACGTTAGTTTTGTTTACTGGAAAATACTTAATATTTTCATTTTGTAGTGGGTAAGGTTGAATTCTGTAGCACATTCACTGAAAATTTTGTTTTCTGTTTCCTAACTAAGATCATCAAACATGATTTCAGTGGAACCCGAAAGTTTCTCTATGCTGTAGCTGCTTTGATCTTTTTCACCTCTTCTTTTATGTCCTTTACTTTTTTTTTTTTTAAGATTTTATATATTTATTTGTCGGAATAAGAGCACAAGCAGGGGGAGCAGCAGGCAGAGGGAGAAGCAGACTCCTCACTGAGCAAGGAGCCTGCCGTGGGACTCAGTCCCAGGATCATGACCTGAGCTGAGGCAGACACTTAATCAACTGAGCCACCCAGGCATCCCTGTCCTTTACTTTTTGCTCTTTTTGTTTTTTTATTAAGACTCTTTGGTCTGCCTTGAATGCTTCCCCCCCCCCCCCATTACCCTTCTAAGCCATAATAGAACCATCTTCTTATATTAGGGCTTTCTTATTACTTTTTCTACATTTTATGTCTTTCTCTTTGATCCCATAACACTTTGTAACAATGCAATATGGCATATTATCTCCTCTGCATTTATAGTTACATATACATTTTTCTCCCGAAGTAGATTATGTACCTACTAGGAATAGGATCTTTGTCACTTTGATTTATCCTTTGTAACTCCCACAGTTGCCTATCACAGTTCCTTGCATGTAGTTGGTCCTCAGTGGTGTTGGAATTGAATTAATTTAATCATCTCTGCCCTCAATGAAGCTTATAATGTAGGGGAAGGAGTTGCATGATATTAAGATAAATAAATACAGAGGAAAATTGCCATTTGAGACTATGCAATGAAAATAATGAATAGTATACTATGATAGAGTAACAGAGGAGCCAGTTTTGATCTTGTTGGTGAAGGACACATTTAAGGTTGACATTTGAATTGGTATGAACAATTAGAAGGAACCACCATGCACAGAGCTGGAGGTATTTTGTTCTTGTGGGAAGAGTAAAGTAAGAAGGAGCTTGAATCTTTGAGGAGCTGAAGTAAGACTACAGCCTAGTGAGTGTGAGGGAAAGTAGCTTTTAAGATGAGCTTAGGTATAAAGTCATGAAGTGCTGTGTAGGTTGCTGTAGAAGATTTGGATTTTGTTCTAAATGAGGTGCCACTGAAGGATTTAAGCAGAGGATAAGCTAAATATGATAATACATTTTTAAAAGATTTGTTTATTTTAGAGAAAGAGAGAGCATGAGTGACCTGGGGAGGGGCAAAGGAAGCAAACTCCCCGCTGAGTGGGGAGCCTGATTTAGGTCCTAATCTCATGACCCTGGAATCTTGACTTGAGCTAAAATCAGGAGTCATGGGCTCAACCGATTGGGCCACCCAGGTGCTCCATGATACACATTTTTAAAAGATCATCATAGCTATTATCTGACAGATTGTAGGGAGAAGCAAAAGAGAAAGTAGGAAGAGCAATTTAGAAGGGTGTTGGAAGTGACAGAGGTTGATGAATTCAGATATATTTTAGTGATAGAATTTTCAAGATTTACTGATGGATTAGATGTGAAGGAGAAAAAGAACTCAAAGGAATCAAAACTTATTACCAATTTCTGGCTTGGTATTTATTGAGATCTAGGAGGATTGGGAAAAGAACTTAATAAGAGGATGAGAATCATTGTTTGGGATCTGTGAATTTCCAAGTGACATCTAAATGATAGTGTTGGGGTATGGAAGGCTGGAGCTTAAGGAGAGGCGATGCTGGAAATTGTCATATACAGATGGTATTGAGAACCATGAGGAAAGGGTAAGGTCAGCTGTCTGGTACTGAGCTCAGAGGAACTCCAAATGTTCCTTCTAGTGAGGAAGGAGAATGGAGTTTATATGGAGAGAAACCAGGATTTGTCATGTCATGGAAGCCCAAGAGAGGAGAGAGGAACAGTGCTAATTTGATTTACCAAAACAGAAATTACTGATGGCCTTGTGTTCGTTATCTCTGTGTCTTTCCAGATCTATTTTTGCTCTTTTCTTCCCTGCTTTGTGCTTCAGAAGGCTGACCTCTATGGTTTATATCACCCAGACTTTTTTGCCTTCCGGCTTCATGTTGTGTACAGCCAGTGGAGATAGAGTTGGCAGGAGAGTGGACAGTGAAAGGAAAAAGAGATGAGGGTATTTATTCCCTTTCCTCTTCCCTATGTGACTGCAATTTGGGTAAGAACTGCATGCCTCTACATGTAGCTGCAGGGTACCTTTTCCACCGCCATAGCTTTTTGTGGTTTTGGTAACTTCAGGCATCAGAGAGGTGAGACTTGTATGCCTTGTACCTTCTTGGAGTTTAGCGAAGGTAATAGCTTCTTCTTCTTCTTCTTTTTTTTTTCTTTTTCTTCTTGATTGCTCTCTGTATATGTTACCTTAATCTGACCATACTTTTGTAAATAGTCTCTTCATTAAGCTCTCTTTATTTATTCTTTTAAGTGTGCCATCTGTTTAAGGGGCAGTTTCAATGAGCTTGTGGAGGTAGACCAGTTTGGAACAGGTTGAACAGTGATTGGAAAGTTGAGAATTAGAGACTGTGAGAGCTGGTAACGTTTTTGAGGAATGTGGCTCTAAAGGGTAACAGAAATGGGGGAGGAGGTGGAGCATAGCTGTGCAGGGAATGATGACAAAACGTGTAAATATGGGCGGTAATGACACATGTTTACATGATAATGAGAATGATCTTGTAGAGGAGGAAAGATTGATGACAGAGGTGAGAATGAGTTATGGAAGGAAGGAAACCTCTAAATGAAAGAGATAATACAAAGAGCAGACTTCAGTGGCCATTTAATAGTAATCAGAGGGGCGCCTGGGTGGTTCAGTTGGTTCAGCATCTGTTTCTTGGTTGTGGCTCAGGTCATGATTTCAGGGTCTTGGGATTGAGCCCCTGTTGGGCTCTAAACTCAGTGTGGGGCCTGCTAGGGATTCTGCTTCTCTCCCTCTGCCCCTCTCCCTGTTCTCGCTTGCTTGTTTGCTCTTGCTCTATCAAAATAAAAAAAAATCTTAAAAACATAATAATCAGAGATACTTATTCATTTTAAAGCAGTGGAGAATAAGATAACTGGTTCATTTGGGGGGATGTTATAGATTTGGTTGTGGAAAAAAATAGGGAGCTTTCATTTGATGGCTTCTATTTTCTTAATGAAGGTACTGTAAATTAAGGAGTGGGAGAAATGGAGAGGTGGGTGAGACGTTTAAGGATTGAGGAAAAGTTATAAAACTGTCACAACTGTTTTTAGGGAGTTTTTAGAGTAATACTGCTGTGGTTGAGGTTGTTGTGAATTTATGACAGCAATCTGTCTGACTGGTTATGTGATTCTCCTCAGTATGCTGCTCTGTCATGGTCATGGAGAAGGTTAATTGGAGTTTTGCTAGAAGAGTGTGAAGTAGACATGGGAAACATGTAAATATTGAATATAGTGCAAGGAGTGATTATATTGATGAACTGTGAAATCTGTGTGAAGTAGACATGGGAAACATGTAAATATGGAATATAGTGCAAGGAGTGATTATATTGATGAACTGTGAAATCTGTACTGGATTAAAAGACAAGTGAGACCAAGGGAATGATAGGAAGAAAGTGGAGGATTTCATAAGTAAGTAGTCTCATTAAGAACTAAGAATTATTTCTGAGGGCCAGTTGAACAAGTGAGTTGGAAAGATCAAATCTTTTATTATATGTCATCTTTCTCACTTATGTGCCAAATAACCAGAATTTTATAGACTTAGCTGCTTGGCATCTCCCATTCTATTTTTTTTTCAAAGAATTTATTTACTTGAAAGAGAGCGAGAGAGAGAGAGAGAGAGAGAGAGAGAATATGAATGTGCGTGCGCACAAGTAGGGGGAACAGCAGAGGGAACAACAGAGGGAGAGGAGGAAGCAGGCTCCCTGCTAAGTAGGGAGCCCAACACCAGGCTCCATTCCAGGACCCTGGGATCATGACCTGAGCTGAAGGCAGACAGTTAACCAGCTGAGCCACTCAGGTGCCCCATAGAACCTCCCGTTCTAAATAGACAGTTTTTTATTTTTAAATTGGGCCCTTTTTTTTTTTTTAAGACTTATTTGAGAGAGAGCGTGTGCAGCCATGCGTGCACTGGAAAGAGGGGCAGAGGAAGAGGGAAAGAAGGCGATTCCCCCTGAGCACAAAGTCCCTCATAGGGGCTCAGTATCGTGACCCTGAGATCCTAGCTTGAGCTGAAACCAAGAGTCAGTCATTTAACTGACTCAGTCATCCAGGTGCCCCTAAATAGACAGTTTAGATCCATGTTCGAGTGAAATCGATTTAAATACACACACAGCCTCTGACCTGCAGAGCTTACCAGTGTGATTTCAAACAAGGCATTTGAAAGTATGTTAAAAAATCTTTTTCTATTTGATAAATGCGAATATCAAATTAACTTCCTTTGTTATCTACTTTCTATATATAGTAACACAAGAAAATAATTTCCTCTGAAAAATATCTGGTTCTGTTTAGGATCTTTCTATGAAATTTGTGACGTAAGACCTAAACTTATTTTTTCTTAAAACCATTAAAAAAACTCTTATTATTGGTACAGTCTTTTGGAAAACAGTTTGGCAAGTTCTTATATACAGTTGAACACACACTGTAATGTTCTAATAAATATAATCTAATAAATATTTACTCAAGTGGAATGAAAACTTTTCATCTATGCTATTACCCCAAATTTGAGACAAATTCAAATGTAGGGCAGCTATGAATACTCCATACAGTGGAATACTATTTGGACCTGCATGCAGCAACATAGGTGGATAATGAGTGTTTTATGCTAAGGGAAAGAAGCCAGACTCAGAAGACCACATACTGTGTGATTCCATTTTTATGCTATTTTGGAATTAATGAAACTAAAAGACAGAAAACTGACCAGTGGTTGCCAGGAAGGGGGGCATGAGAGAATTTTTTTTTGGGTATTCTATATTGCCTGTATCTGTTCTATATCTTGATTATGGTGGTGGTTACATGGCTGTATGTATTTTTTAAACTTAGAAGTATATACTTAAAAGTAAATTTCAGGGACACCTGGGTGGTGCAGTCCATTGGGCATCTGACTCTTACTTTGAACTCAAGTCGTGATCTCAGGAGATTGAGTCCCAAGTGGGGCTCTGTGCTTAGCAGCAGTGTCTGCTTGAGTTTCTCCCTTCCTCTCCCTCTGCTCCTCTACCCCATGTGTGCACGCATGAGTGAGCTCTCTCTCTCAAATAAATAAATCTTTTTTTTTTTTTAAGATTTTATTTATTTAACAGAGAGAAACACAGCTACAGAGGGAACACAAGCAGGGGGAGTGAGAGAGGGAGAAGCAGGGAGCCCGATGCGGGACTCGATCCCGGGTCTCCGGGATCATGACCTGAGCCGAAGGCAGTCGCCTAACCAACTGAGCCACCCAGGTGCCCTGCAAATAAATAAATCTTTAAAGAAAAAGTGAATTTCAGTGTTTCTAAATTATACCTCAATTAAAGTTCTAGCATATGTTACCATATTACAAAGTATTTTGGAAAACTGTCTCAAGAAAATGTTTGTTTTTAGATTCTACTTCTGTGACTTTTGGGGGAGCAGAGAGTGGTACACAAGCATCAGAATTTATAAAGTCCTTGAAGCTCTAGAAATATGTAAATGCTGAATTTGTCTATGTGTAGCAAACATTTCTATCATATGTTTAAAAGAATGTTACATTGTTAGCATTAGTAGAGAAAAAGAGGGACACCTGAGTGTCTTAGTTGGTTAGGCATCTTCCTTTGGCTCAGGTTATGATCCCACGGTCCTGGGATAGAGCCCTGCATCCAGCTCCTTGCTCAGCAGGGAGCTTGCTTCTCCCTCTGCCTGCTACTCCTCCTGCTTGTACTCTCTCTCTTCCCGTGACAAATAAATAAAATCTTAAAAAAAAAAAATCCTGAAGTCTAGGTTAGGTTAGCCAAAGTCACACAGCTTGTTGTTAGCAGAGATAGGACTAGAGTTTAAGTGACAGATTACTAATTTGATGGTTGTCTTACTAAAACACACTTTTTATTCTGAGTTATTCCTTCTAGAGACTATTTTTAATTCCTATTTGGAACTCTTTAATTGTGTCATCCTAAAGCTGGAAACCACTCCCTTCCTAGTGGTAGGAAAGTCCTGTGTCTGGCTGATAATAGGGCTGTGTCTGGTTGATAAGTAGGAAGCCTAAATTTGAGAGATCCTGCATCACTTAAAGTTTGCTTAGACATAATCAACAAGTTTAGTTATAAAGACACTTTTCTTTAGCTGTGGGAAATTGGATGATTAGTTTTGGAGTTGTCAAAGGTTACCAGTTGGAAGTAACTGGTTTTTGTAACTTTATTGCATTTAAAAAACAACCTTTTGCTGGGGCCCCTGGCTGACTGAGAAGAGTGTGCAGCTCCTGATCTCGGGCTTGTGAGTTCAAGCCCCATGTTGGGTGTGGGGATTACTAAATAAATAAATAAATAACTTAAGAAAAACTCCAATCTTTTCAGATTATTATGACTCTTGGTTTGTTGGGAAGGTAGGAAATGTTTAAGAGTGGTAGTTTTTTTTCTGGTTACCTTAGGGAATGAGGATTTATCTTACTAATACCCAGGATGTGAGGAAACACTAGAAAGTTAATAGTTATACATTTAGGAAATGGAGAATGGAATGTCATTCAGATAATCGCAGATTTAGTTCTCTTCTGTATATTTTTTTTATGGAAAGTACAATTTTATTTTCTATTTTTCTTTATGTTTTTGTTATTGAAGTATAGTTGACATACAATGTTATATTAGTTTCAGGTGCACAATGTAGTGATTAAGCAATTCTATACATTATGCAGTGCTCATCACAGTGAGTGTTGTCACCATGTGTCACCATACAGGGTTGTTTTTGACTGTATTCCCTATGCTGCACTTTTCATCTCTGTTACTTACTTATTTTATTTTATTTTATTTTATTTTATTTATTTTTTTTTTTTTTTAAAGATTTTATTTATTTGACAGAGAGAAACACAGCCAGAGAGGGAACACAAGCAGAGGGGAGTGAGAGAGGGAGAAGCAGGCCTCCCGCCGAGCAGGGAGCCCGATGTGGGACCTGATCCCGGGTCTCCGGGATCATGACCTGAGCCGAAGGCAGTCGCTTAACCAACTGAGCCACCCAGGCGTCCCTACTTACTTACTTATTTTATGACTGGGAGTTTGTACCTCTTAATCCCCTTCACATATTTTCCCTATCCCTTCCTTCCCCCTTTAGGCAACCACTAGTTTATTCTCTGTATTTGTAAGCCTGTTTCTATTTTGTTTTGTTTTTTTAGATGCCACATGTAAGTGAAATCATGTGGCAATTGTCTTTTAATGTCTCATTTATTTCACTGAGTGTAATACCCCATGAGGTCTATCCATGTTGTTGCAAATGGCAAAACCTCATTCTTTTTTTATGGCTGAGTAATGTGTGTGTGTGTGTGTACACCACATCTTCTTTATCCATTTATCTATTGATGGACACTGATGGACATGGCTATTGTAAATAATGCTGCATTGAACACAGGGGTACATATGTCTTTTTGAATAATACTAAGGTTGTTTGTTTTGTTTTGTTTGTGGAGGGTAGTGGAATTACTGGATCATATAGTATTTCTGTTTTTAATTTTTTGAGGAACCTCCATACTGTTTTCCATAGTGGTTACACAAGTTTACATTCCTATGAACAGTGCACTATCAAAAGTGAAGGTTCACTTATTTCTACATCCTCAGCCAACACGTTATTTCTTTTCTTTTTGATACTAGTCATTCTTACTGCTGTGAGATGATATCTCATTGTGGTTTTGGTTTGCATTTCTCTGGTAATTAGTAATGTTGAGCATCTTTACATGTGTCTCTTGGCCATTTGTATGTCTTCTTTGGAAAAATGCCTATTTAGGTCCTCTGCCTGTTTTAATCAGGTCATTTGGGGTCTTTTTGGTGTTGAGTTGTATACGTTCTTTATATATTGTGAATGTTAACCCCTTTTCAGATATATCAAATATTATCAAACTCAGGGAGCTTTCACTGTCCCTCCATGTTCACCTCTTTCCTTGTAGTAGTTTTGTGCTTGCCTCTGGACCCCAGTTCTAGAACCAGGCTTAGAGTTCCTGCCTGTCAGAGATATTGGTGATAGTGTGGATGTTGCAGAACCAGTTATAGAGATAGCTAACTGGTATCCTGGTTACTTTCTTGATTTTGAAACTGTGTGTGTGTCTTGCAACTTTCTTGGGAGTTACTTACTATGAGCCATAGCCCCAGGTAGAGTTGGCAAGTTGTTTTCTGTTTTTTTCTTTCTTTCTTTTTTTAAGATTTTATTTTATTTTTTAATAGATTTATTTGTTAGAGAAAGACAGACAGTGAATGCATGCTGTGGGGAACAGGTGGAGGGAGCAGCAGAGAGAGAGTCTCAAGCAGAGTCCAGGCTGAGCACAGAGCCTGACACAGGGTTCTATCTCATGACCCTGACATCATGACATGAGCTGAAATAAAGCGTTGGATGCTCAGCCATCTCTGCCACCCAGGCATCCCTAAATTTCTTTTCTTTCTTTTCTTTTTTCTTTTTTTTGAAATTTTATTTATTTGACAGAGTGGGAACAAAAGCAGAGGGAGTGGGAACACAAGCAGGGGGAATGGGAGAGAAAGAAACAGGTCTCCTGCTGAGCAGGGAGCCTGATGCCAGGGCTTAATCCCAGGACCCTGGGATCATGACCTGAGCTGAAGGCAGATGCTTAAAGACTGAGCCACCCGGGTGCCGCCCCCCCCCCCCCCCCCGCTAAATTTCTTATTTTTAAGTCATCTCTACAGCCAACATGGGGATTGAACTTAGAACCTTGAGACTGAGAGTCACATGCTCCACTGGCTGAGCCAGCCAGGTGCCCCAAGTTGTTTTCTTTATATAGAGCACTACCCAAGGCCTAGCTCTGATAAATCCTCTGTCTTACTTGTATGGAACACTTTTAGTCCCTTTTCCCCAGGGTAGCCAAACTCCCAGCTCTTTGTTTTGGGGACCCTAGTGGGCTTCTGGCTTCAGCACTGCTTACCGTTTTGCATTTGTGTTCCCTGTCACTGCTTGAGAAATAGATATGTTATTTTTTGAGCTAGTTATGCATTATTTATTTACATATTTGACACATTTGTATATTGTTTTTGGATAAACTGCCAATTAGAAGCCTTTTTAATCTTTCTTTCTCTCTCTCTCTTTTCTTTCTTTCTTTCTCTCTCTCTCTCCTTTCTTTCTCTCTCTCTCTCTCTCTCTCTCTTTCTTTCTTTCTTTCTTTCTCTCTCTCTCTCTTTTCTCTCTCTCTCTCTCTCTCTTTCTTTTCTTTCTTTTCTTTCTTTTCTTTCTTATTTTATTTGACAGAAATACAGCCAGAGAGGGAAAACAAGCAGGGGGAGTGAGAGAGGGAGAAGCAGGCTTCCCACCAAGCAGGGAGCCCGATGTGGGGCTCGATGTGAGGCTCGATCCCAGAACTTTGGGATCATGACCTGAGCCGAAGGCAGAGGCTTAACCACTGAGCCACCCAGGCGCCCCCCTTTTAATCTAAGTTAGGGTTTCTCATCTTTAAATTTGGAATTATAGCCCTTACCTCTTGTTTTTTTGTGCTGATGAAATGAGGTTATATACACACTTGTATCTAAATTCTGTGAACAATGCCTAGCATATGGTAAGTGCTTTATATATGTCAGCTGTTTGTTTTCAGGTGAATCCTATAATTCCTTGTTGCTTTCTTGTTTAGACAGCTATATATATATATATATATATATATATATTATATTATATATAATATATTATATATATAAATTTTTGCAAATGTGTCTGGGGATTCTGGCATGTTTTGAGGTTTTTGGGTGATATATTTAAGTCTAATTTTAATCTGTGTCCTAGCAACTTTGAATTGGAGATTTTTCAAGATGAATTGAAATTTTTTGAATATAATAAAGTGCTGAAGTGCTTAATTCTTTGTATTTGTGGTAACATTTTAGAAATATTCAGGTGATTGGTAATTCTTTGAAGCTCTATTGCAAAAACTTTCCATTAGCTACTAATCAAAAAAGTCAGTGCATTATGTATAGATATCACAGAGATTATGGAAGTTGTAATGGATTAAATTTCAAGTCTGGAAAAGGGAAGTAACTGTACATGAAGGAGAAAATAAGGTCTTGGGGTTGCCTGGGTGGTTCAGTTGTTAAGTCTGCCTTCTGCTCAGGTCATGATCCCAAAGTCCTGGGACTGAGCCCCTCATCGGGCTCCCTACTGGGCGGGAAGCCTGCTTTTCCCTCTGGCACTCCCCCTACTGTGTTCCCTCTCTAGCTGTGTTTCTCTCTGTCAAATAAATAAATAAAATATTACAAAAAAAAAAAAAAGGTCTTGTTTCAGGTAGAGATTTTGACTTAGACAACCATGGTTGTGAAAGAGGAAAAAAAAGGAAGGATAAAATATTATAAGACAGGGGTGCCTGACTGACTCAGTCTGTAGAGCATACAACTCTTGATTTCAAGTTTTGTGAGCTCAAGCCCCACTTTGGGTGTAGAGATTACTTAAAAATAAAATTTTAAAAAAATGTATAAGACTTGCAGCTTGTATATATAGTTTATAACTGATATGCTTTCATGTTGTAACTCCAAAAGTCTTCACTCTAGTCAAACTTTACCCGTGAATTTAGAAGTACAAATGAAAAAAATTTTTTCTTTTAAAATAGAAATGTCAAATTGTTCTTTTTTCTTGAGTTTTGGGTTCGAATTAGTGGAGGGATGAGTTATGTAGATTATTGTCCACTCTTTTTGAGGGGAGACTTAGTATATTATTCTGCCCTTTGGAGATGTGTCTAAGAAGATTGTGCTTGCTGATAACTGATCTTACTTCCATATTTCTTCAGCTGAAATAATAAGAAATATTACTTCCTTTTCCTCTTACATCAAGCCCTGAGTAAGCCTTTGCTTTTATTTTTGTCTTGTCTTATTTTGTTTTGTGCATATGGATGTTTATAACTATGGAAGTGTATTATCAATTAAGAAGCATAGCACAGCAGCATTTAGAGTTTTAAAGTTAATCTACCAGTCATGAATGAGAACTAATTCAATATGCCATCTCCTCATGTTGTCATTTTCAAATGAACTTTAGAGAACTTTTTCTGAAAGGATTGGTTAAACTGATATTTTATGAAGTATTTTTTTTTAAGATTTTATTTATTTATTTGATAGAGACACAGAGAGAGGAAACACTAGCAGAGGGAGTGGGAGAGAAGAGACAGGCTCCCTGCTGAGCAGGGAGTTGGGTGCTGGGCTCCATTCCAGGATCATGACCTGAGCTGAAGGCAGATGCTTAACAAGTCACTGAGCCACCCAGGTGCCCTGAGATTATATGAAGTTCTTATTGGTTATGCATTTTTCCCCAAATGGAAAGTTTTTTTTTTTTTTTTTTTTTTAAGATTTATTTATTTGAGAGAGAGAGAGAGAGAGAGAGCAAGCACATGGTATGCGGAGGGGCAGAGAGAGAGGAAGAGAGAATTCCCAAGCGGACTCCCTGCTGCGTGCAGAGCCAGATGTAGGGCTGGATCCCAGGACCTTGAGACCATGACCTGAGCCGAAATCAGGTTGGTCACCTGACCTACTGAGTCACCCAGGCACCCCCAAATGGAAGGGTTTAAAAAAAGACTTTGTTAATTTTTTAACTGTCAGAATCTATGGTGAGATTCTGGAATGTTTGTTTAAGTAGAAGGTTGATTAAAATTATGATCCAGAGTCTTTTTTTCTTTCTTAAAGATTTTATTTATTTATTTGACAGAGACAGTGAGAGAGGGAACACAAGCAAGGGCAGTGTGAGAGTGAGAGGCAGGATTCCCGCTGAGCTGGGAGCCCGCTGCGAGGCACTGTGGATGCTTAACGAATGAGCCACTCAGGTACCCTGATCCAGAATCTTTTTGATATAGAAGGTAATTAGATACTATACGTCATGGTAATTGCTAAAATTTTACCTTTATTCTGGGGCACCTGGCAGGCTCAGTCCATAGCACATGCAATGCTTGATCTCGGGGTTGTAAGTTCAAGCACCACGTGGGGTATAGAGATTACTTAAAAAAAATGTTAAAAAATTCTCATATTGAAAAATTACTATAGGTAGTACAATTGTCAGTGATATATCAAAATAGATCAAGAGACTTTATATTGATCTTTGCCACTAACACTTCTCTTGTAATGACTGATGAGGTTTTTTTTTGGTTTTTGTTTTAAGATTTATTTATTTGAGAGTGAGAGAGAGAACACAAGCAGAGAGAGCTGCAGAGACAGAGGGAGAAGCAGGGAACCCCATGGAGGGCTCAGTCCTAGGACCCTGGGAGCATAACCTGAGTTGAAGGCAGCCACTTAACTGACTGAGCCACCCAGACACCCCTGATGAGTTTCTTTTTATCTGTATTGCTATATTGAATCTTTGTGAAGCAGCATAGTCTGATGGAAAGAACACAGGATTTGAAGTCAGAGGGCTTGAAGTCCTTTCTTTCAGTTTACCAGCTCTGTGACTTTGACTTTTTTGAGATTGTTCTCCTTACAAGTAATATTAAAAAAAAAATATCTGTCTTAATAGAATTGTTATAAAGATTAAAATTAAATAATGGCTTTATAAACTATAACATATTTTTTGAGTATTAACAATATTTTTCAATTGGGACCTTTGTTGTATTTTGCAAATATAACACTGTCCTCAAAGGTAGCTTTCAGATGGGTGAAAAATTTGCCAAACTTTGGTTTGATGTATCACTTTCTTTGAGGTGAGGATCCATGGGTTTTAATTTGCCCTTATACTTTCTCTAATAATAAATTTCTTCATTGAGTGAGAAATTCCTTTTTTTCAAGATTTTATTAAGTAATTTTTTTTTTTTTTTTAAGATTTTATTTATTTATTTGACAGAGAGAAACACAGCTAGAGAGGGAACACAAGCAGAGGGACTGAAAGAGGGAGAAGCAGGCTTCCTGCCGAGCAGGAAGCCTGATGTGGGGCTCGATCCCGGGTCTCCAGGATCACGACCTGAGCCGAAAGCAGTTGCTTAACCAACTGAGCCACCCAGGCGCCCCTTATTTAGTAATTTCTTACCCAATGTGGAACCCAAACTCATGAACCCGAGAACTGAGCCAGCCAGGCGCCACTCTTCTTTGCCAAAGTTAGAAATTGGGTAGGTTTTATTATTTCCTTTAGCTTTATGGTGTTGTGAAAATAAAGGCTGTCTGGGAACCACACTGGGACTTAGCCTTTCTAGAAGTCACTGGTTCTCAGTGGGGTCAGGACCCCTATGAATCTTTGAATCTTTGAAGCTGTACTTTTGGTTGCCACAATGATTAGGGTGGGGTAGGTGCAGCATTGGCATTCAATGAGCAGAAGCCAGGAATGCCATGCATTCCTCAATGTCTGAGACAATTCTGCATGATTTTTGAACATCCCCCCCCCCTGCCCCGCCCCCCTTATAGGTGAAAAACCTGTTTGTACTTATCTTATGCTAATTCTGCTATACATTTAAACATAGTATTTTTTTGCATGGTTTTAGTAGACACTACGTTTTCTAGGAATGCAACTACTTAGTAAACAGATTATACTTTTTCTTCAGAACTTTAACAAGAGTTAACTGTTTTTGGAAAATCATATTACCAGTGGTATTGACCCTTTCGCATCTGATTTTCTAATACAACTCATTTGTGTCAGTCTGCATTTGTAGATGTCATGTGCATTTCTGTATATGCATGCAAATGTCAATTTCCTTAATAATATGAATACAGGGATGGTTATACCTGAACATTTAAATATTACAATGTGTTATTTTAAATTAGTTTTCTTTTATATTACATTAGGCATTATCTTAAGTTTTGAAAACTGAGGATAGATAAATTATCTACTTGCATCTCATTTCAGGTTTGTTTGTTTTTTTTTTTAAGATTTTATTTATTTATTATGAGAGTACATACCACGTGAGTAGGAGGAGGGGCAGGGAGGCAGAGTGAGGAATCCCAAGCTGACTCCAAGCTGAAGCTGAGCACAGAGCTGAGCTGAGCACGGAGCCTGGGTGGGGGGGTGTTTGATTGTTCAATCTCAGGACCCTGGGATCATGACCTGAGCCACCCAGGCACCCCAGTTTGTGCTCTTGAAACAAAAATCTTTTGTTTTAGTGGAGTTTCTGGATGGAGCCTGTATTTAGTGGAAAGCTACTTTGCCTTTCAAGGGAAAGGTGGGACGCTGATGTTGATCTATGTCATAAATGTCTATCCTCTTTGCTTTTCCATTTTCCCTTCCCATTATGAAGTATTTGATACACAGACAAGACTATGGTGTTTTGTATGTAAGTAATGATGCTTATAATAAAACCAGTACCTGTGAACTCATCACCCAGGTTTAGTAATAGAACATTACTAGTATTGTTGGTATGTTTCTCCTTGATTTCCATTCACCTGTCTCTCTACCAAAGATGAAATTATTCAGAATTTTTGTTTTGTTTATTTTCTTTGTTTAAGTTTACCACATTTGTATGTTTTTCAAAAATTTATTATTTAGTATTACTTATTTTTTAACTATAAAAATGGAATTATAGTACACATATATTCTTATTTTGCTTTACTACATATATTTATTTGTTTTGGCTAATTAATATTATGTTTTTAAGATTCACCTATATCAATATGTGTAACTTATTTATTTTCTCAGGTATATATATTAGTTGTATGACTGTACCACAGTTTATCTTTTCTCCCAAAGATGGACATTGATAAAAAAAAAAAAGATGGATATTGTTTTTTTCCATTTTGTTGGTATTACAAACATATTCTTGCTTATCTTCAGGTGCACATGTACAAGCATTTCTGTGCAACAGTGAATTTCATACATTTTTTATTTTTATTTTTTTCAAGATTTTGTTTATTAGAGAGAGAACATGAGCGGGGGGAGGAAAGGGCAGAGGGAGAAGCAGACTCCCCACTGAGCAGGGAGCCAGATGCAGGGCTCTGTCCCCAAACCCTTGAGATCAGGACATGAGCCGAAGGCAGACACTTAACTGACTGAGCCACCTGGGCACCCCTTTAAGCAATTTTTAAAAGATTTTATTTATTAGAGATAGAAAGCATGAGCAGAGAGGAGGGACAGACTCCCCACTTAGCAGGGAGACCCACACAGGGATTGATCTCAAGAACCTGGGATCATGACCCAAGCCAAGGGCAGATGCTTAACTGTCTGAGCCACCCAGGTGCCCCAAATTTTAAACATTTTGATGGTGACCCCCCTCTACATGCATAGAGTTGAAAGAAAAATGAGGATCAGTAGCTCAATATTCATCCTTAATATATGTGATGCACTCATCTTTCCCATTTTATTTCTCTCTTTCTAAGTGCTAATTGTGATCTAAATGTTTTCACAGTTTAAAGTAGTTGTCTTGGTTTCCTGTGGAGAGCAGTGTATTGACCTGACTTTCCTTTGCTCACAGAGTGTGCCAGAGGGCAGCATCTCATGAGTTGAGAGTATACCTGACTAAGCAGAATACTGCTCCTACACCTGGAAACACCTGGTTTCTTGAGCTCAATAAAGATTCAGCTAGGACTAAATTTGGGTTCAGCCTTTAAGTACCTGTCATTCCTTTATGGAATGAATTTGCTAGGTATGCCCTAACCAGATAGTTTGAGTTATGCTCGAGTCAGACCATTGTCAGAGGATGTGAGGGGCAAGATAGGATTGGTTGGAGCCTTCTATTTTTGATGTTTACTTTGATATCTGACTTGGCTCCTCCTTTTACTTGTTTTGACTATAAACTATATATTCTCAAAGGTTCAGATCTCAGTAGTTTCTTCAGTTTTCTGGTGACTTTCTAATGTCCATATTCAGATATTTGAGATATTTCCTCTTGGGTTCTTTACTTTGCTATATTCTAGATAGCTTGAATTTTTTGCTGAAGAGTATGAGAGTTAATTTACATAGGAATTTGACTTTCGTCTTAAGTGGTTAGTAAAAAACAGAGAAGCTATCCGTTTTAACTCTGACTTGGTGTCTGTTTAGAAATATGTATACAAACTAATTTACAGAGCTGTGCTTTGAACCTCAGAGGAAGAATATTTACATTTGGTACTATTTTTTTTTTTTTTACAGGAGATACTCAACACTTTATACTTTTTTTTTTTTTAAGATTTTATTTATTTATTTGACACAGAGAGAGAGATTACAAGTAGGCAAAGAGGCAGGCAGAGAGAGAGGAGGAAGCTCCTTGCCGAGCAGAGAGCCCCATGTGGGCCTTGATCCCAGGACCCTGGGATCATGACCTGAGCTGAAGGCAGAGGCTTTAACCTACTGAGCCACCCAGGTGCCCTATACTGTTTTTTTTTTTTTAATATAGGTTTTTATTTTAGTTCGTATTTACTTAGAATACACTTTTTAGAAGTGGGGTTGTTGGGTCAAAGGATGGGCATATTTTGAAGTGTGGTTGGTTAATTTCATGAAAGCTTTATAATAAACTGCTGTTAGATATAATCAGTAATAGTGGATAGGAGTGCTAGATTCCATATGCCTTATAGAACAATGGCTTTTATTGATATTTGTAGTATTTGTCAATATGAAATAATAATGATAAAGGTTTGCATCTCTTTGGTGTGCCAGGATGGCTCAGTCTGTAGTGTATGCCTTCGGCTCAGGTCATGATCTCAGGATACTGGGATCAAGCCTTGTGTGTTAGGCTCCTTGCTCAGTGGGGAGTCTGCTTCTCACTCCCCCTCTGCCTTTACCTCTGCTCCTGTTCTCTCGCTCACTTTCTCTCTCTCTCAAGTAAATAAATGAAATCTAAAAAAAATTTGCATCTCTTTGATTACTAGTGAAGTTTAACATTTGTGCTTACGCTTTTATTTCTTCTTTTATAAGCTGTATTTTCATGTATTTCTGCCCATGCTGAGCCTTTTATATGTTAAGGGTATTAAATCTCAGTTTTATATTGTAGATATTTTCCTAATTTGTCATTCATATCTTAACTTTCTTTCACAATGGCTTTTGCAATGTAGATGTTTTACTTTTTAAAAAATTTGTTTATTTATTTTGAGTAATCTCTGCACCCAGTGGAGGGTTCATACTTGACCCCTAGATTGGGAGTTGCATGCTCTTCCAACTGAGCACATCACCCCTAGATGCTTTACATTTTTATAGTCCATTATGATTTCTGTTTTTGTCCCTTGTTCTGGTGTTCTTTCCCCACCCCAATTTAACCTTTATGTAATCTTTTTTGCATATAATGGATTTCTAGAAAATGTTTTTTAGAAATAGAAATCTCTGCATGAACTGATTACATCTATGTTTTGGAGTAAATCTAATATAGATAGAAAGGAAGGTGAGGAATCAAACTTTAACCTTTATTTTTTCTTAAAGATTTATTTGAGAGAGAGAGCATGAAAGAGTGTTGAGTGTGAGTGGGGTGAGGGGAGGGTCAGAGGGAGATTCTCAGAAAGAGAATCTCAGACTGCTGAGAGGATAGTCCAGTGGGGGGTGGGGCTCCATCTCACATTGAGACCATCCATGAGTTGAACCAAAACTAGGAGTCAGCCACTTAACCGACTGAGCCACCCAGGTGCTCCTAACCATTTTTATTTTTATTTTTTTATTTTTTAAAAAGATTTTATTTATTTGACAGAGAGAAACACAGCCAGAGAGGGAACATAAGCAGGGGAAGTGAGAGAGGGAGAAGCAGGCCTCCTGCCGAGCAGGGAGCCCGATGTGGGGCTCGATCCCGGGTCTCCGGGATCATGACCTGAGCCGAAGGCAGTTGCCCAACCAACTGAGCCACCCAGGCACCCCAACCATTTTTATTTTTAATGAAAATCTTCATAGAGAGTGATGAAAACTTTTCTAGGTCCAAGCTTGCCATAGAAAACAAAGTACATATTGAACCTGATTTGCTTTTTATTTATTTCTGAGGGTTGGGGATGTATTTTCTTGTTCTTTATTAATGTAGATATGTAGGGTATGATAGATGGGAGAAATGATACATTAACCCCAGAGTAGTCTGGGGTTTTTAGTACTCTAAAAACACTTTTTTTTTTTTTTAAAGTAGGCATCAAGCCCAGTGTAGGTCTTGAACGCATGACTCTCAGATCAAGAGTCACATGCTGTACTACCTTAGCCAGACACGTATCTCAGCCCAAAGATATTCTAAAATTTACTTGTTCTCAAAATTTCTTATTTTTTATTTTTAAAATTTTTTATTTTTTAAAGATTTTTATTTGTTTATTTGATGGCAAGAGGGAGAGAGAACACAAGAAGGGGGAGCGGGAGAGGGAGAAGTAGGCTCCACCCTGTGTAGGACCCTGGGATTACAACCTGAGCTGAAGGCAGACGCTTAACCAACTGAGCCGCCTAGGTGCTCCTCAAAATTTCTTGCACTGTGTCATTGTTGGAAGCTTCTGAAGTGGATGCTGCTTCAGTTGGTATTCTGCTGTTTGCTTTTGTAGTTGCTTTTGCCTTTTCTGAGTCCCTAGATCACATTCTTTGAGACTTTTGATTACTATTAATCTCTGTTCTTTTCTCTGTCTTGTTGCCGTATTTGGCCCCTATTTTTTTCTTTTTCTTTTTTTTTTTTTTGTCTTTTCTGTACTTTTATTCTTTTCTTTCCTTTTCATTTCTTTCCTGTGTTTCAGTGTAAGCTCAGTAAAGATTGGAAGCACTTATTTCTTCTGGCTTTGAAGAAACTAATCATACCATGTCATCCTCAGTTTTTATGTACAGATTCTTTCCAGCAATGTGCACATTTTAGGCTTCCTTAAGCTGTGAGTGTACAACTTTTCTGGACATTTGCATTTGCTAGCTACTTGGGTGATTGTGTATATGTAGAGGAAGTATTGTCATTTGACCTAAAATATAATAATAAAATACAATAATAATAATATGATATTGGGGCACCTGGTTGACTCAAAAGAGCATTTGACATTTGATCTCAGGGTCATGAGTTTGAGTGCAGCCCTTGAGTGTGGAATATTACTTAAAATGAATAAATAAATTAAAACTTAAAAAAAATAATATAATGATACAAAAAAATGTTTTGGAGCCTTATGAACTTAATAGTGAACCTGCCTAGTGACCTTGATGAAGTCATTTGAGGTGGTAATATTTTTTACTTTGTACATTTAGATGATCTCATATTTTAGCTTCCCTTCCTTAGATAGAATTTTGCTTACATGGCAAATGGAAGAACCAAAGAGTTAAAAGTCAAAGGACTTCAGGGATCATCCGGTATCCATTCTGTTTCTTCTATAGATAATCACCTGGCAGTGTTTTGGTCTTGAGGATATATTGAAATCTCTGGCTTCATAGAACTTACAGTCTTTTATGAAAAGAAGGTTGTGAAGAAACTGTAATCTTATTTAAAGATTCCTCATTTTGGAGTTCTTTTTTTTTTTTAATATTTTATTTATTTGACAGAGAGAAACACAGCCAGAGAGGGAACACAAGCAGGGGGAGTGAGAGAGGGAGAAGCAGGCTTCCTGCCTAGCAGGGAGCCCTATGTGGGACTCTATCCCTGGTCTCCGGGATCATGACCTGAGCCGAAGGCAGTTGCTTAACCAACTGAGCCGCCCAGGGGTGCCCCTCATTTTGGAGTTCTTAATATCCTCAAAAGGAAAAGGATCTGATACCTTATATGCCAAATTATAATTCAGGAACTTTAAAGCAAGAGGAAAGGGACCCTGAATGAGTGACTTAGGATAGTGACTCAAAATTTTCTGTGTATGAATCATCTGAGGTTCTTGTTAAAATGTAGATTTTGTTCACTGGATATAAGGTAGGACCTGAGATGCTACCAGGCTGTGAAACACATTTTGAGTAGCAAGGAATTTGTATATAATTAAGAGAAAAGAATTCTGAGAAGAATAGTATGGCGCTCTGGAACACAGGCTTGGAGTTGTGATTAGCACACTACACTTGGCTTTGGTGAAAGGAAGTTTTAAGAGCTGTTAATGGTCATATTATTTTATTTTATTTTTTTTTTATTGTTACTAAAATTTTTTTTCCAGTGTTTCAAGATTCATTCCCCATTCCCCACATCCAGGGCTCCACACTTTAGGTGTCCCCAGTACCCACCACCAGGCTCTCCCATCCCTCCACCCCCCTCCCTCCAAGTCCCTCAGTTTGTTTCTGTGTTCAAAGTCTCTGTTGTTTCGTTTCCCTCCCTAGATTACCCGAGTTCCCATTTGCTTTCCTTCTGCCACTGTCCTCCAGTTTGCCCCTCATGCATAATGGTCATATTATTAAGAGGGCGTATTAAGGAGGTAATCACCTATTTTTTGAATGGTGTTCAGAACTGAGATTGGATGATGGGTGAGTCTAAAACGTTTGAAAAGATACTAGGACATGAAAGAGATGAAGATCTTCAGGTATGATGAAAGTAAAAATGTAGTCAGATAAACAGTTTATGAGTTTAGTTTTGATTAGGATTTATTTATAATTGGAAAGATTTCCTCCCCTTTTTATACTTTATATGTCTATTTGGCATAGTCATCATAGTTTAAAAAATGTAAAAATAAATGCCTTTTAAGATAAATAAATATTTTGGGGTGCCTGGGTGGCTCAGTTGGTTAAGCAACTGCCTTCGGCTCAGGTCATGATCCTGGAGACCTGGGATCGAGCCCCACATCGGGCTTCCCGCCGAGCAGGGAGCCCGATATGGGACTCGATCCCGGGTCTCCAGGATCACGACCTGAGCCGAAAGCAGTTGCTTAACCAACTGAGCCACCCAGGCGCCCCAATAATGCTTTTTTAAAATAAATAATATAGGTCTTTTTCCATAGGCATATTCTGTGTGGGAAGTATGTCAGATTTCTTTGTTTTTCGAGGTCTGAATAAAGCTTAAATGTTGTGCTTAAGGTGCCCTTTTCCGATCTGTTTCTCTGGGGACAGCTACTTGGAGCATAAACCAAACTGGGAGTTCATTTTTCTTCAAAGAATTAGCAGAAGACTTAATCTTAGAGTGGTGTAAAATGTTCAGTGGGTATTGAACATTTATCTGTAGGGAAAAATTTGGCAAACCAAATCTTGGAACCAGCAGCCTTTTTTTTAATGCTGTGAATTCACAGTGCTAGTGTTTCCATTTGTGTTTTTAGAAATTTAAATTTTTGGGGCACTTGGGTGGCTTAATTGGTTAAGTGTCTGCCTTAGGCTCAGGTCATGATCTCAGGGTCCTGGGATCAAGCCCCATATCAGGCTCCCTGTGCTAAGGAAGCCTGTATCTCTCTCTCCTCCCTGCTTGTGCTCTTTCTCTCTCTCTCAAGTAAATAAAATCTTAAAAAAAAAAAAAAAGAAATCTAAACTTTTTTTTGCCTTTCTGGTACTATTTTAGAAATAATCCATATTTATAGTTCCCCTTTAATATAGCATCTAGCCTCCTCTAATATGAAGATACTGGGAAAATTACTGTGAAACTTCATATTATGGCCCCTTGGTTTGTGTTACTGGAATATTAGCTTCTTTGAAAATAGTTACAGTATAGTAAGGAGAATTTTAGGTTATTGTGTTGTTATGGAGGCAGAAAGATGTGAAATGTAATCATGGACAGAATATGTTTTAATTATAATGGCTCATTATAACCAAATATATGTCAAGTGTTCTTTCTAGTAACAATTCCATTTCTGTATATTTGGAAAGCATTTGTTATGTTACATCTATTATTTCTCTGTACTTCTTTTGTTTGTTTTTTTTAGTTCTTTTTTAACACAACTGTTAAAACGCAAAAAAAATCAGAGGCATTATAGTCTCTTCTAGAATCAAGCCAATGAAGAAATGAAGTGAAACACATTTTGGCCAAAAATACGTTTTGCAAGTTACATCTAAAATTCTTTTAGAGCATGTAATGGAAATAAAATTCAGCTGTTTTCATTTTTTAAAAAAGATTTTATTTACTTATTTGTCAGAGAGAGCAAGAATGAGAGAGAGTAAGCACAAGCAGGGGGAATGGCAGGCAGAGGGAGAAGCAGGCCAAGGAGCCTGATGTGGGGCTTGATCCCAGGCCCCCTGGGATCATGACCTCCACCGGGAGCAGACACAACCGACTGAGCCGCTTGGGTGTACCTCAGCTATTCTTATTCTGTGGGGTTTTTAAAAAAATGTGTTTATTTGAAAGTAAATGTCCATACAAATTAAGTTTCTATTATCTTCCATTTTTAAACTGATTTTTCCTTTAGGACTGCATAAGCCTTTCCTATATATTCTAAAAACTCAAGATAGTAATACCTGGAATTAAAGTAAATGAAAAAGAAATTACAAATAAGCCTAACATTTAGATAATTAAATTTAAAAGAATAAAATTAGTCGGTTAAGCATCTGACTCTGGATTTCAGCTTAGGTCTTAATCTCAGGGTTGTGAGTTCAAGCCCCACGCTGGGTTCCATGCTGGGCATGGAGCCTATGTAAATAAAAAAAAAAATAGAAAGGGCGTCTGGGTGGTTCAGTTGGTTATGCATCTGCCTTTGGCTGAGGTCATGATCTCAGGGTTCTGGGATGGGGCCCTGCAGGGAACCCGCTTCTCTTTCTCCTCCCCATTTATTGCTATCTCTGTCTCTTTCTCTCAAATAAATAAAATCTTTCTTTCTTTTTTTTTAAAGATTTTATTTATTTATTTGGCAGAGAGAAACACAACTAGAGAGGGAACACAAGCAAGGGGAGTGAGAGAGGGAGAAGAAGGCTTCCCACCGAGCAGGGAGCCCTATTCAGGGGTCAATCCTGGCACTCCAGGAACATGACCAGAGCCAAAGGCAGATGTTTAACAACTGAGCCACCCAGGCGCCCCTCAAATAATAAAATCTTTAAAAAATAATAATATTAATAAAATAAAATTAGGATATTACTTATTTCGTGTTATCACTTACTAATAATACACCACATTGGTATGTAGGGCCTTCAGGGGAGAGACTTAATCATGTATTTGTGTTTAGTGCACATATTAAAGGACTCCTTGTTCTGGAAAAAGAAATCGAAGCAAATACTCCTAGTTCTGGTAAAATCTTTTTTTTTTTTTTTTAAATGTTTAGAATGAGTTTTTTGCCACATAGTAAGAGCTTAATTAATGTTAGCTGCTGCTACTCTTCCTATTCAGGAACACCACTATTGCGTTGTCTGGTGAATTTATTTTGCTTTTTATTTTATTTTAATTTTTAAAAAATATTTTATTTATTCATTTGAGACAGAGAGATAACAGAACATTAGCCGGAGGAGAGGCAGAGGTAGAAGGAGAAGCAGATTCTCTGCTGAACTGGGAGTCCAACGTGGTGCTTGATTCCAGGATCTGGAGATCATGATCTGAGGGGAAGGCGGACACCTAACTGAGTGAGCCACCCAGGCATCCCTACATGATACATTTTTAATTTCTGTTCTGGAAAGTGTATATGCCAAACCTTTGGGTGGATTGGCCTTTGTTTTTAGCATCTTACCTATTTACTGCGACTCTGTGTTATCTGTAATCACTCCTGTTTTGCAGATCAAGAAATTGAAATTTAAAGATGTTAAGTAATTCCTCATATAACTATAAAACTCACTTTAAAATCCTACTTAATTTAAGGCCCCTGGCTGGCTCAGTCAGTGGAGGAGCGTTCAACTCTTGATCTTGGGGTTGTGAGTTCAAGTTCCATATACAGTATTGAAATTACTTAAAAAATAGAAAAAGGGGCACCTGGGTGGCTCAGTCATTAAGCGTCTGCTTTTGGCTCAGGTCATGATCCCAGAGTCCTAGGATTGAATCCTGCATCGGGCTCTCTGCTTGGCAGGAAGCCTGCTTCTCTCTTTCCCACTCCACCTGCTTGTTTTCCCTCTCT
>PITA01006330.1:76121-101224 GCA_004023965.1 Spilogale gracilis
AGCCGAAGGCAGTGGCTCAACCAACCGAGCCACCCAGGCACCCCAGGAGATTTTTTTTTATAGCAGGGACTAATCTTACTTATTTTTGGGCTCCCCCAGCAACTAGTAGAGTACTTGCCACATATTAGGTACCTAAAAAATAACTAGTTGAGTAGTAAATGGCTATACAGAATGTTAGAGGGGATTTTAGAGCTCATGGAAATCATAGAGACACTAGAATTTCTAAAAAGAATTCTATATTGCTTACATAGGGCTGCAGCTTTTGATTTTGACTATTTATAAAACATCTAGTATTGTCTATCACATTGTCTCATAAAAGAAGCCATTTTGATGCCAAAAAAAGTAGGAAGGACAATCTCAGAGCAAGCACATTTGGTAACTTTACACCCACTTTTGGTTCATGGCTGGCATCTTTTTAAGGATTAGATTTCAGGAACCATTATCTAATAGAAGCCTCTTCTTTTTTTAAAAAAAATATTTATTTGACAGAGAGAGAGATCACAAGTAGGCAGAGAGGCAGGCAGAGAGAGAGGAGGAAGCAGGCTCCCTACTGAGCAGAGAGCCAGATGCGGGCCTTGATCCCAGGACCCTGAGATCATGACCTGAGCCGAAGGCAGAGGCTTTAATGCACTGAGCCACCCAGGCGCCCAAGCCTCTTCTTGTAGAGACTCAGAGAAGTATCATAGTTCTTACAGCAAGGCAGAATAACTAAGTTTAGAACCCAGGTCTTCTGACTGTGAGCCCCGAATTTTGATCCAGTCACCTTAGTCTTCACCACATGATGACACTTAGGCACACATCATTTGTTCCTTAAGTAAGATCATATATCTAGGAAGAAGTAGAGCTGGGACTTGAATCCATGTTCACTTTCCGTGAACTCCACTTTCAGTGAAACCTGTGCATTACTTAATGTGATCTTCACCCATTCTACTAGCCCCCATTCAGTTGTAAAGATAAAGTTATAAATGATTGAAAGGAAATGTTTGGGGGTTCCTGGGTGCCTTAGTTGGATAACTGTCTGACGTTAGCTCAGGTCATGATCTTGGGGTCCTGAGATCAAGCCCTGTGCCCAGCTCTTTGTTCAGTAGTCTGCTTCTCCCTCTCCCTTTGCCCCTCCCTCCTGCTCATGCTGTCATGTGCACACACTCTCCATCTCTCTGAAATAAAGACAATCTTTAAAAAAAAAAAAAAAGGAAGTGTCTTTTATTTAGCATTTTCTTTCCTTAAAAATTTCAGATTTGGAGCTTCAGCAACTTCAGCAACTTCAGCAACCTTCTCCCAGGGAGGAGGTCCAGTCTAGCTGCTATCGTGACCCACAGTCTTGATTCACATCCATAGATTGGAATATTGGTGTACCAGCCATCCTCAGACACCTCACTAAGGACAGGTATGTGAAAGAGATAGTAAAGATAAATAGAATGAATGCTAATGTTTTTCCTGTTTCTTGTTAGATGAAAATGGTTGACTGCCTTTAAAAATTAAGCCCTCTATTCTGGTAAAAACAAAGTATTTGGAAAATTAATTGAGTGGGGCAGAATATTTTCTTGATGGTAAAATATGTGTCAAAATGTTAACGATGGTGAAACTTAGTGTAATTAAAAGTTTTCTTCTTCTCTTGTTGTGAATTTCAAATTGTATTTATGAGCTTGTGTTACCCATTGTTACATAACAAACCACCCCTAACTTAGTGGTTTAAAACATACCCGTCATTTATTTTGCTCGTGTACTTGTAACTTGGACAAGACCTGCTTAGTGAGGACAGCTTGTCTCTGTTAATATGTGGCCTAAGATGAAGTAGCTGGGAGGGTGGGGGCAGTTGGATGGCTGGGCACTGGAATTATTTGAAGGCTTGGCACACTCATTTATATGTCTAGTGGTTAATGCTAGCTTTTGGTAGGGACCTAAGCCTGGGCTGTTAGCCACAACACCTACATATGACCTCTCCTTTTGGTTGCTTGGCTTCCTTACAGCATGGTGGCTAGGTTCCAAGAAAGAGCATCCCAAGAGAGCAAGGTGAAGTTGCATGGCATATTTGACTTGGTTTTGGAAGTCACATAGTGGTTCTCTGCTTTTTTCTGTTGGTTGAGGTAGTCCTAAAGGTCCACCTAGGTTCAGAGAAGAGGGTAGACATAGACCACACCACTTCAAGGGAGGAGTATCAGCATACTGTGCCACAGTTTGTATTACTTTTAAGATAAGAGTATAAATAATGTGTGTAATATGTAAAAAGAGGAATATTGACAGAAAATTATGGTGTGTAAGTTCAGTAAGAATTTTGGGTGCTTTTCCTGTCTGAATAGAGTATGATGTTGAAAATAAGATCCCTAAAAAGGAAGAGGTAAAATAGATTTTACATTTTCTTTTGTATCAATTAAGCAGCAGACTGAAAAATGGAGACAAAAATTTATAAACAAGATGCAAAATAAGGTTGGTAGTTTGGATTTTTTGTTTTTGAAAAAAATGCTTTTAGTTTAAAGGTTACTTTTTTTTTTCTTATTTTAATAATTGGAGAATTATTTGGGAAACTGCTTTCTAATATGATAGATTTGAGAGACTCGTGTCAGTGTTACTCAGCATCAAGTTTGTTTTGTCTATCTACTTCTTTTAAGGAAAACTAATCTTTTTTGGGATTGTACAATTTTACATGCTAAATTTCTGGTATAACATTTCAGTGGAACAAGAAAACTTGCAAAGTTGTAGAATATTAGTTGTGTTACTCTTTTTTAAGATTTATTTATTTGAAAGAGAGAGCACAAGTTGGGGAGGAGCAGACGGAGAGGGGTAGAATCTTGGGCAGACTCACTGCTGAGCAGGGAGCCCTACTTGGATCTCAGTCTCAGGACCCTGAGGTCATGACTTGAGTTGAAATCAGGAGTTGGTCGCTTAACTGACCGAGCCATCCAGATGCCCCTATTTGGTTGCCCCAATTATATGAATTGCCTTTGTCAGTTTTGAATATAGCTAGTACTTAATTTCTGGATGCAATGAGATAATATTTTTAGGTAATCATCTATGTATTACCTGGGGATGTTGATCCAGTCACTATAGGGTGGGAAATAAGCTATAACTAATATATACCAGTATATATGTGTGTATACACACACACACACACACACACACACACACACACACACACACACACTTCCTTCGTCTCTCTCTCTCTCTCTCTCTCTCTCTCTCATTATTTCTTAGGCCCAGAATGATTTTTTTGCTGTCTAGATTTGAGCCTAATGTGGCAAGATGATTTAGTTCTATTTCCCAACTACTCACAGATATCTTAGAGTGAAAAATGACTAAACTGTCTCTTGTGACAATAGAGGTAATCTCAGAAGTTTGCCCTTAACTATGAATAATCAGAATTGACTGAGTTTGTGAAACAATGTATTTTAGCTCAAAGGTATAATAATTGGGAAAGGTGTTTTAAATTTTTTTTTTTCATTTAAAAGCAGATGTTTTGGGGTGCCTAGGTGGCTCAGTCGTTAGGCGTCTGCTTTCGGCTCAGGCCAAAATCTCAGGGTTCTGGGACCAAGCCCCACATTGGGCTCCCTGCTTATTAGCAGGGAGTCTGCTTCTCCCTCTGTCTCTGCCCCTCCCTCTGCTTGTGCTCTCTGATTCTCTCTCTGTCAACTAAATAAATAAAATCTTTAAAACAAAAACCAAAACCATGTTTTCTAATGGACATAGATTGGTGATAATGAGTAGTGTAAAATACTGTGTCTTAAATAACAATAACAGCAGCAAATACATGCATATATATACAAACATATATAAAGCCTGTAAGCATTAACTTGCCGCCTTTTTTGTTTTAAGCATTTTTAAAGCCCAGTTTTGCTTTTAAGAAGTCTGAGTAGGTAAATTTCTGATAACATCTTCTCCAGGTTTATCTTTCCTCCATTCTGCAGGCCCGTGCCTGAGGGGTAAAAATCCCTTGAGTGAGTGAAATACTGCTTTCTGTCTGAAGGTAAAACAAACAACAATAAAAACTTCTAAAACACTCTATAAAAATTGCAGATATACTGGTATTTACTCTGTGGCACTCTATTCAATTCATGGAGGTAGGTAAATGATAAGGTTCTCTTGTGAAGGTGAATGACTGTTGGGGCGCCCGGATGGCTCAGTCAGTTGGGCCCCTGCCTTCGACTTGAGTCATGATCTTGGGGGCCTGGGGTGGAGCCACATATTGGGCTCCCTGCTCAGCCGGGAATCTGCTTCTTCCTTTCCCTCTGTCTTCCCCCAGCTTGTTCTCTTAAAAAGATGAATGACTATGTAAATATTTTTTTAAAATACAAAAAAGATTTTTGAATAATTGTGGACGGCAGAAATTATAATTATATATATATATATATTTTTTAAAATCTTATTTATTTTACAGAGAGAGACACAGTGAGAGAGGAAATGTAAGGAGGGGGAGAGGGAGAAGCAGGCTTCCTGTTGAGCAGGGAGCCTGATGTGGGGCTCTATCCCAGGACCTTGGTATCGTGACCTGAGCTGAAGACAGACACTTAATGACTAAGCCACCCAGGTGCCCCAGAAATTGTATTTCTTTGGGATTAGTGGTTATCCTACTTATTCTGATTTCTAAAATTATAATGACTCTCAATTGAAAAATGGCATTCAGTTCATGCTTATACAGACTTTTGGCAAATGGAAGTTGTGTGGCTTTCTTCTCTTGAACTCCCCACCCTCATTATTAAAAAATATAATGTTTGAAATATTCAGTAATATTAATAAGTATATTCACATTGTTGAATATGCAATCTCCAGAACTTTTCATATAAAACTGAAACTATACCTATTGAATAATACCTCCCTATTCTCCCCTCCCTCTCATCCCTGGCAATAAGGATTCTATTTCTGTCTATGAATTTGACTCCTGTAGGTATCTCATATAAATGGAATCATACAGAATTGTCTTTTTGTGACTGGCTTATTTCACTGAGCATGATGTCCTCGAGGACATTTGATGTAGTACATGTCAGAATTTCCTTCTTTTTTTTTTGTAAAGAGAGAGAGAAGGAAAGAGGGAGGGAGAGGGAGAGAGAGAATCTTAAGCAGATTCCACATCCAACGTGAAGCCAGAGATATGACCTGAGCTGAAATCAAGAGTTGGATACCTAGCCAACTGAGCCACCTAGACACCCCAGCATTGTTCTTTTTTTTTTTTTTTAAGATTTTATTTATTTGACACAGAGAGAGATCACAAGTAGGCAGAGAGGCAAGTAGAGATAGAGGAGGAAGCAGGCTCCCTGCCAAGCAGAAAGTCCGAGGTGGGCCTTGATCTCAGGACCCTGAGATCATGACCTGAACTGAAGACAGAGGCTTTAACCCACTGAGCCACCCAGGTGCCCGCATTGTTCCTTTTTATTACTGAATAATCCATTGTATAGTTATACCAAATTTTATTTATTTTTTTAAAGGTTTTATTTTTAAGTAATCTCTATACTCAGTGTGGGCTTGAACTTACAACCCTGAGATCAAGAGTCACCTGCTCTATTGACTGAGCTAGCTAGGAGTCCCTTGATATACCAATTTAAAAAATTAATTTGTCAGTTGATAGGTATTTGGATTGGCTTTTATTATATTTATCATCTCATTTTTTAAAAAATTTAGTTATTTTAGAGAGTATATGAGCTGGAGGGGTAAAGGGGGAGGGAGAGAGACTCTCAAGCAAACTCTGGAGCATGGAGCCCTATGCAAGGGCTCAATCTCACAACCCTGAGATCATTACCTGAGGTAAATTGATTTAGACACTTAACAGACTATGCCACCCAGGTGCCACTATCTCATCATTTAAACATTTTCTCCTTTGTATAATGTCCAGATGTAATACAAATATACATATATTGAGGGATATATTCAAATTTTTCTAGTAATAGGTATAGGATCATAAAAGTTTGGAGGTTACTGTTCTAGTCCAGAATAGTCAGAAAACAACTTGAATTATCCTTAGTCACAGGTCTGATTATACCACTTATAATCATATCCCACTACCTATGAAAAAAGGTAAGTTTCTTAATGTGATGTTTGAGGAGCTGTACTGTAATGGACCTGTACTTCCTGTTTTCTAGCTACATTTCAGTCTTGTAGCTCAGTGCTACCTTTTAGATTATTCTGACCAAATTCCTTGTAGTTCTTTTAATACATGATGTTCTGCCTTTGAGCTTTGGCCAATTCTTCCCATTGCCTAGAACGCTGTTTCCTGCCCACCTTGCTTTTTTATTTTTTAATTTTTTAATTTTTAAAATATTTATTTGATAGAGAGAAACATAGCCAGAGAGGGAACACAAGCAAGATGAGTGAGAGGGAGAAGCAGGCTTCCCGCCGAGCAGGCAGCCCGATGTGGGGCTCGATCCCGGGTCTCTGGGATCATGACCTGAGCCGAAGGCAGTCGCTTAACCAACTGAGCCACCCAGGCGCCCCACCACCTTGCTTTTTTAGGGGTACTATGATTATCATTTAAACTCCAGCTAAATCACTTCTCTGAAGTACTCCCTGGCTTATCCAAGTCAATTTAATTGCTTTATTTTCTGTGAAAACTGTATCTGGTATGTTCCTTTATTGTAGCAGCTCTAAGTGTATCTGCATCCTTTTCTAGACCGCTACCTCCTTGAGGATGTAGAAGGGGCCTTATTCATCCAGGACTTGTATAAGTGAATGGGTAGCCTTGGGGTGAGGCACTTGCATGACCTTGAGAGTGATACCTTCTGGATGGAGGTCTACCCATTATCTCAGTTTTCAAATTTTTTGTTAGTTTAATTACTTTAGGTCCATACCTACACACGCTTGGAAGTTCATACATAAACAACTTTATGGAGTCATTTCCCTGAGGACCTAGAGAAAAGGAAAAAAAAAATTGGCTTACCCCCTTGAAGGCAAGGGTTCCCCTTGGAATTTTCACCCGTGGAAGCTTTCTATTTTCAGATACTCTTGCTGCTGCTGCTGTACCCACCACAGAAGACCTTGGAGGATGGGAACATGAGAGGTTGGGTAGAGAGAATAAATTCCCAAGAGATCCACTCTTCTTTTTCTGAGCTTTATTTATTTATGTATTTATTTTTTATTAAAGACTTTATTTGAGAGAGTGAGAGCTAGATAGACCCAGAGAGAGTGCAGATAAGCAAGAAGAGTGGCAGGCAGGGAGAGAGGGAGAAGGGAGAGGGAGAGGGAGAAGCAGGCTCCTTGCTCAGCAGGGAGCTGGATGTGGGCTCCATCGCTGGACTCTGGGATCATAACCTGAGCCAGAAGCAGACACTAACTGACTGAGCCACCTAGGCACCCCATCATTTCTGAGCTTTAGAAGTTCCCTTTGTTAGCTTTGAGCCAGGGCTAGAGGGCTTCTCCTGTATTTCCACCTGTGTCATAGTGCTCACTTAAGAGTTTTGGATTGTGTTATGTTAGGCTGGGAAATACTAGAGGGGAAAAATGGTAAATTAACAGCAAATTCAGTGATACTTTGAATTCTGGTGCTCTTCCCAGATCCATCTGTAATGTTTACTTTTCAGGGTCTTGAAATACCTGTTCATGCATTCCATCCAGGTTTTATAGTTTAGTTCATTGATACATAAATGGAGGTGTTTATTTACTCTATTACCAAATGGGAAGTCTTCCCAACACTTTTGTTTTAACATTTTATTTTTATATAATTTTAGATTCATAGGAAGTTGTAAAAAGAAGGTAGAGAGGTCCAATGTGACTTTTACCCAGTTTCCCGCAGTGGTTAAATTTTACATAGTTACAGCATAATACTCAAGCCAAGAAACTGACATTAACACCAACTTTTGTTATGAACATTTCAAATATACAAGAATGTTGGAAGAATAGTACATTGAACATCTGACTGATAAATTCAATAACTTAAATGTTTTACCATACTTGCTTTATTTATTTATTTATTTATTTTTTTTTTTAAAGATTTTATTTATTTGACAGAGAGAAACACAGCCAGAGAGGGAACACAAGCAGAGGGGAGTGAGAGAGGGAGAAGCAGGCCTCCCGCCGAGCAGGGAGCCCGATGTGGGACTTGATCCCGGGTCTCCGGGATCATGACCTGAGCCGAAGGCAGTCACTCAACCAACTGAGCCACCCAGGCGTCCCTACCATACTTGCTTTATAAAAATATTCTAATATACGCATATTCTCTTGTCTGTGAATCACTTGAAAGCACATTGCAGGCATCAGCATACTTCATCCCTAAGTAGTTTATTTTCTGAAAGGAAAAAAGGACATTATACTTTAATATTTAGTATTTAGTAAAAGCAAATTATTTTTCTACATAACTCTAATACCACTATCATACCTAAGCATGCTAGCAGTATGAATTTGGGGAGGGACAATAATCTTAATGTTCCAGGGCCAGGCTTAAGTTATTGTTTGAGGAGATGACCCTCCAGATGATGCAACCTTGGTGATAGTTTTGAATGTCTGAGCTCCTGCCATGTGTGCAATTCAAAGCCCAGGGAGCTTCCTGATTCTGTATTCTTGTTTTCTGTCCCTCTTCCCCCAGCTCAGACTTCTAAAGCTGTCTGAGCTGATACTTAGAATAGTCCTTATCAAGAAATTATAATTTTGTCAGACTGATTTAGGACTAGCATGTAACTTTGGTTGTGGTTATTAGGAAGTTACATTTACAGTTGCAGTAGTTTTTGATATGGTGATGTGTAAGAATCATATCCAGCTGTAAAAGTAATTGAAAACCTGGCTACAAGGCTTAAACAAAGAAAGGTCTGTTATTCTTATATAAGTCTGGAAGTATGCAGTTGCTCATGTTGCTTCAGTGGCTCAACAGTTTTGCAGCCCATATCTTTGTGGTTTGCTTGGCCTTCATGGTCCTAAGATAGCTACAACTCCTGCCTTCCACCCACATTTAAGGAGGAAGGCAAAAGGTCCAGACCAAGCAAAAGCTTTCCTATTAGTGTTTCTAGTAAGTTACTTCTAATGTCTCCTGTACCGAAATTGGGTCCTGTGGTCACTTCTAACTGTAGGTATAGTGAGGTACAAGGAGGAAGAGAGGATTTGGGAATGGCTTTTTGGGCAGCCAGTTAACAACATCAGTCACAATTATATGATTGCATTCATTTTACTTCAGAAATTCTTTTGACGTCAGTATTATTTTCAGCACATAAGTGCTTTACAGTTACATAGTAACATCTTACTGGGTACTGTAGGGAACAAAAGGAATTTTAAATTTAGTTGTGAAGGTGAGATTTTTTGTTATGCAAGGTAAACGTCATTGTGAATTTTGGGACCTTGGGCAGGTTTTTGAATATGTAAGCATCTGTTTTCTCATATGTGAAATGGTGTTAATAATACCAGACTTTTAGGGTAATTGTGAAGTGGGAAGGAGATAATTTAAGTAAAGTACTTAATATAGTGCCTGCTGCATTGGTGGTGTGACAAGGAGATATTATTATAATTGTTTGGTGGGTGGATGTTGTGCTAGAGTAGAAGAACATGGACTTCATAGTCAACAGACTTGATTCCTAGTTCCACTGCAGAATAAATGTATGGTCTTAGGCAAATCACGTAATCTCTTTGAGATAGTTTATTAACCTGCAGTGTTTATCTCTCAGGATTATTCAGAAGATTAAAGATTATATGTGTACAGTGTGGCACCATGTAAACTCACAGTAAAAAGCGTCTGTTCCTGCTATTTTATTTCTGTAATTTGGGATCCATATAATAGGTAGGGAATCAATCATTGAATTTACTTTAGAAATTTATTTGAGGTTTAATTAATTTGTAGTAAAAGGGTTATTGTTGATTAGTAGTGAAAAATTTTCATCTTTTCCAAAAATACAGCTGCAGAAACCAGACAGTGTTACTGTGGAAAACAAGACTTTTTTTTTAATAGGGAATTTTATTTTTAAGTAATCTGTACATATAATGTAGGGCATGAACTTATAACCCTGAAATCAAGAGTCAGATACTTCACTGACTGAGCCAGCCAGGCACCACAACAAAAAACTTTAAATTTTGTTGTGAAGATGAGCTTTTGGTTATGTAATATAAAACTTGACTTGAAATTTGGGACTTTGGCATAATGGTATTGTGTTATGAATCTTGTTTATTCTTTTTTGCTCAACACTATCTTAAGATTTAAATTTATTTATTAGTTAGTAGGCTCCACTCCCAGTGTGGACCCCAATGCTGGGCTTGAACTCACAACCCTGAGCTTAAGGCCTAGGCTGAGATCAAGAGTTGGACACTTAGGGGCGCCTGGGTGGCTCAGTTGGTTAAGCAACTGCTTTCAGCTCAGGTCATGATCCCGGAGAGCCGGGATCGAGTCCCACATCGGGCTCCCTGCTCGGCGGGAAGCCTGCTTCTCCCTCTCTCACTCCCCCTGCTTGTGTTCCCTCTCTGGCTGTGTTTCTCTCTGTCAAATAAATAAAAATCTTAAAAAACAAACAAAAAAAAACAAACAAACGAAAAAGAGTTGGACACTTAAATGACTGAGCCACCCATGTGCCCCAAGATTTAAACATATTTAAAATCTAGTGTGTAACTACTGACTATTATATAATATTACTTTCTGTGTGGTTTTCTACATTTTATTTACTTGTTTCTTTAATGGATCTTTAGGTGTGGATTGGAAACTGGTAATACAAATAGTACTGTTAGGCATTTTTAAAAATACATATTCCCTATTGGATTATGCAGTAGTTTCCCTGTGGTATATACTGAGGAAAGGAATTGCTGACATATGCTCCATACACATACTTAATTTCACTTAATGTTGCCAGATTGTTTTCTAGAACAGTTGCCCAGTTTATGCTCCTACCAGTAGTGTTTTAGCGTTTAACTCTTCACCAGCATTTGGTCTTACCCATCTGTTTAGCCTTGTCAGTCTGATGGGTACAAAGTAGTATTTTTTTAAATTTTCTTTTCGCTTATTTTAGAGAGAGGGAGAGAGCACAAGTGGGAGGAACAGTGACTGAGGAAGGGAGGAGAGAGAATCCCAAGCAGACTTCACGCTGAGCATGGGGCTTGATGCAGGTCAGGGCTTGATCCCAGGACCCTGAGATCACAACCTGAGCCAAAATCAAGAGTCGGATGCTTACCTGACTGAGCCACCCGCTGAGGCACCCCAAGTACTATTGTATTTTAGTTTACATTTCTGTGATTGAGAGTGAGATTTGGTGTCTATTTATTTATTTAAGACAGAAAGCACTATCTGGGTGAGGGGCAGAGAGCCCAATGCAGGTCTGGATCCCAGGACTCTGGGATCATGACCTGAGCTGAAGGCAGAAGCTTAACCGATGGAGCCACGCAGGCACCCCCTGACATCTTTTTATTGATATCATTTGGGTTTTCCCTGCATGTTGATTAAAAAAATTACCCAAATAATACATATTTGTTGTAGATATTTTTTAAATTTGTCTCTTCTTTTTTTCTGGTTTTATTTTTTGTTGTAGATTTTTTAAAAAAGATTTTATTTATTTATTTGACAGAGAGATCACAAATAGGCAGAGAGGCAGGCAGAAAAAGAGGGGGAAGCAGGCTGTCCACCTAGCAGAGAGCCCGATGTGGGACTCGATCCCAGGATCCTGAGATCATGACCTGAGCCGAAGGCAGAGGCTTAGCCCTCTGAGCCACCCAGGTGCCCCTTGTTGTAGATATTTTCAATTCAGATCATCTGTGATATCCTAATCTAGAGTTGATGGCTATTAACATGGGCTATATCTTTCTGGTCTTTATTCATAAATATACAAATTCATATATACACAAATACGTATATTTGTTAAAGGATCACATGCCTGTATATGCTATATTTTGTAATGTACATTTTTCATTTCACAATGATTTATGACCATTTTCTTGTGTTGTTGGAAATGTATCTCCATTACCATGTAATGAGTGCGTATAATTTCATATTATGGCTGTAAGTTATTTAATCTTATATTATGGGACAGATATGCTTTTTTTTTTTAATATTTTATTTATTTCACAGAGAGAGATCACAAGTAGGTAGAGAGGCAGGCAGAGAGAGGAGGAAACAGGCTCCCCACTGAGCAGAGACCCCGATGTGGGCCTCGATCCCAGGACCCTGAGATCATGACCTGAGCTGAAGGCAGAGGCTTTAACCCACTGAGCCACCCAGGCGCCCCGATATGCTTTTTTTTTTCTGATTAACCTGTTAATCAAGCCTAAGCCTACATTTTGATGAGGCAAGGCTAGAGGGATTATGCTCTTGCTCCCTTTGTGAAACTGGATTTATAATAGCAAGTTGCAGGCTGTCTCAGTTTGTTTTCCGCATGGATTATAGGGCAACTATTAATGCTTCATTTTATAAAGATAACATCTAGCCCTCCATGTTCCAGGGTTAGAGTTTAAAGACTTCCCAGTTAGTCTTTATTCTTTCTATCTCTCTTTTATTACTTTGTCAAGGCCTGGTTAACAAAGGATAGTGGAAAAGTGGATAGACCCGTATTTAAATATCATTGTCTCTTCTGATAGAGGGGTTGCTAAATTTCAGCTATGAAGAACTCATCTAAATTGATAACTTTATTTTGTTTTTTAAAATGTTACTAGCTTTTTATTATAAAAATAAAAATGCTTGTTGTAAAACAGTTGAGGAAACGTAGAAAACCATAAAGAAAAGAAAATTCCTGTAATCCTACTTAAAGGTAACTGCTGTTACAATTATACCTTAATCCTTTTAGATGTTTTTCTAGAAGGTGTGCACTGGCTCACCAGAACCAGTAATTAAAGAATTATGTAGCCCAAATCATTGGTAACTTGATGTTAACAGTGGTGGGAGTAGTTACACCATGGAAATTGGCAAATGATATAAATCAGGGCTTCCTTGTCTCTGTCTAATTCTATCCAGATCCAGTTTTTCAACACACTACTGCATTTATACAGTATATCAATAAGTAGAGATCTACTTCCTTTTTTTTTTTTTTTTTAAGATTTTATTTATTTGACAGAGAGAAACACAGCCAGAGAGGGAACACAAGCAGGGGGAGTGAGAGAGGGAGAAGCAGGTTTCCCACCGAGCAGGGAGCCCGATGTGGGACTCGATCCCGGGTCTCCAGGATCATGACCTGAGCCAAAGGCAGTTGCTTAACCAACTGAGCCACCCAGGTACCCCAGATCTACTTCCTTTTTAATGGCTTCGTAGCAGTCTGTTTTGTGGAAGTGGTTCTTAGTGTGGTCCTTGGAGGAGCAGTATCCGTGTTATCTGGAAAAACTTTAGAAATGTAAATTCTTGGGACGCCTGGGTGGCTCAGTTGGTTAAGCGACTGCCTTAGGCTCGGGTCATGATCCCGGAGACCCGGGATCGAGCCCCACATCGGGCTCCCTGCTCGGCGGGAAGCCTGCTTCTCCCTCTCTCACTCCCCCTCTTGTGTTCCCTCTCTGGCTGTGTTTCTCTCTGTCAAATAAATAAAATCTTTAAAAAAAAAAAAAAAACAAGAAAAGAGAAATGTAAATTTTTGGCATCTGTCCAGATCTACAGATCAGAAACTCTTCTGTTGGGGCCCAGCAGTCTATGGTCCTATAAGCTCTGTAGGTTCTGATTTATGCTACAGCTTGAGAGTCAATAGTATAGCTATACCATAAATTATCAGATTGGTCTGATGATTTCTGTGTTATAAATTCCTAGATATATGTTAAATGTGTTTAGGTGGATATTGCCAAGTTGTATTCAACAAAGGCTGTACTAGTTTCCATTCCCACATGAAGTCTATATCAGTTTCATTTTAAAGTTCTAGTAGAGAAAAATAACTGTTAAATATCTTCTTTTCTAGCTGCATCTATATCCATTTATCCATGCTAGAACTCATTTCACCAGCATTGTCTTCAACAATAAAGTATTTTAATGTTATTTCTACTTTTAAGAAGAGGACAGTTGAGACATTAAAAACAAACAAACAAACAATAACAAGCAAACAAAAAAAAACAAAACCACTATGCCTTGCAGAAGACATCTGAGCATCTTGTGTGGCTCTCCCTATACTTCCCCTGTGAATGATTAACCCATGCTTCTTAGCTTTGGCATGTTACATTGTTCTGAAACGCCACTGTAAAGTATATTAAGATCTTGCTGTGAAAGTTGCTACTAACATTGCTAAGCTATTAGAAGGGGCAAAAGATCCCAGTAGGAACTTGTGACTCTTCTTGGCTTTTACAAACAATAAGTGGTAAATATTTTAAAGATTTTTGTTAGGCTAGGAGCCAGAATTTATAAGTGTTGGCAAAAAGAATGCCAATTTAAGCAACTTTGCCATATTTCATTGGCCCTGATTGTTGGCACTCCTGTTTTTTCATTTTGAGATTTTTTTTTTAAGATTTTATTTATTTGACAGAGAGAAACACAGCCAGAGAGGGAACACAAGCAGGGGGAGTGAGAGAGGGAGAAGCAGGCTTCCCGCAAGCAGGGAGCCCGATGTGACGCTCGATCCTGGGTCTCTGGGATCATGACCTGAGCTGAAGGCAGTTGCCCAACCAACTGAGCCACCCAGGCGCCATTCATTTTGAGATTTTATTGAAGAACAGTTGGAAACAGTAAAACTGGCCCTTATCCCAACCTTCATCCTTAAGGGACTTTTTTCTTTTAGAATGAATACTTTAGACTCAAAACTTACTTTTATGATGGCATTAGTAGGCTCTGCCACATTGCCAAGATTCCAGATTTTACAACCTCAGAAATAATTTGATTATCTAATAATTTAATGTCTTAATTTAAGTAAATTAACTTAAATAATTTTGTCTGAAGTGATGTTTCTAAAGTTAATGTTCTTGACCTGAACAGTTAGATCTCAGAGATTCTGCTCTAAAGGAAAGATGAACATTTGATTTGAAATGATAGCCCCTAGTTTTTTGTTGTTTCATCTTACCTTCCAGTGTAGTGTGGTAGTTTGGACAGCTGCTTAGCCTTGGTCAAGTCATCTGATTTTTTTGGTGCCTCAGTTTTCTTATCTGTAAAATTGAGCTACTGATACCTCTCTCACAAGATTATTATCAGGATTAAATGCAATATGATATGTAATGTGCACAGCATAATTCTCTCATAGGGACCTAGTAATTGATAGATGTTTTTTGATATCTCTTCTTAATAATAAGTATTCCTTTTTTTTTTTAAGATTTATTTATTTATTTGAGAGAGAGTGCAAGCAGGGGGTGGGGCAGAGGGAAAGAATCTCAAGCCAATTCCCTGACAAGTGAGGGGCTCAATCTCATCCTGAGATCATGTCCTGAGGTAAAATCAAGACTCTGATGCTCAACAACTGAGCCACCCTGGTGCCTGAATGTGAATATTCCTCATAGCTCTCTCCTTGATATTTCCTTTTTTGGGTCTTGTTCTCCTTTCAGAATTTAATGTAAGCCATGACCCCTCTTACCAGAAAAATGCACCTGTCTATTACACTTTAAGTGCACTTTGGGGACTTTATAGATCTGCCCCCCATCCCACCTTGCCAAAGCTCATCTGTGAAGCAGGTTGAGAATCTTCACAGAACAGCTCCTTGGCAGACTCTCCAGTTTCCTGGGTTCAGTTGTCATCCCAGTGTAGATGGCTCCTAAGTCTGTTTCTTTGTCTTGTGAACTTCTACCTGCTGGACATATTTATCATAGTATCTTTATGTAATGAGACTTAATGAGTGAATGGAGAAAGAAATCACACATTTTAATTATTGATATAGGCTATATAAATTATGACACTCTGTGGCTAGAGTTAGAAATCAAACTCACTCTAAATTATAGCTAATAAAGTTAAGTGAGATTAGGTGTTGATTTAGGCACAACTGTCTCTTTTCTTCTGGCACCCATTGAAATTTAAGTATAAACCTATGAAAAGGGCTTTGGTCACAAATTCTAGTGAGGGAATGAGTTTCTAAGAAACCCATCAACTGTGGTATCTTCTTTCAGACTATAAGATTAGGGGCATCTGGGTGTATGTAGCTCAGTCAGTTGAGCATCCGACTCCATTTCTGCTCAGGTCCAGAGCTTGGGGTCTTGAAATCGAGTTCTGTATCAGGCTCTGCGCTCTGCATGGAATTGACTTAGGATTCTTTCTCACTCTCAAATAAATAAAAAAATAATAAAAACAAACAAACAAAAAAACCCCCAAAACTAAGCAACCAATTTGTTTAGAGCTAAAATGTAAAGTTGTCTGAAAATTTGCTATTTCACTTTCAAGTGGTATCATGGACAACTGTGTGTTATTAGAACTTTATGCCTTCATCTCTTCCATCCCTTCTCCTCCCCACAGTTTTAGTTAGGGGTCTAATAGTTGCAGGGGACAGAAACCCAGTTTAAACAGGAAAAGTGTTATTGGCCCAAGTAATTGAATAATTCAGGGTCACGTCTGATTTCATAGAGATTTAGGGGCTCAAATGACTGTCAGGGGCTCCCACTTTTATTCCTTATTTCTCAGCTCTATTTTTCTTTACCTCTTTTCCTTCTAGGACAAGTAGCTTTCTTTATGTAGTCAAGGAAGAAGGCTGCAAGCAGCTCTAGTTTATATTGGTATAATAACCGCAATCATGGCAAAAGAAAGGTAATCTTCCCATAGTGTCAGAAAAAATTCCTGGGAAAGACTTTGGACTTGATTGCTGAACTACCTGTATAAATGATCCCCAAAGTGTGGCCCCTGGGCCAGCATCATAAGCACTCTCTGGGAGATATTAGCAATGTAAATTTTGGGGCCTCTTTACAGATCTGCTGAGTCTGAAGCCAGCATTTTGTGCTTTAGCAAGCCTTCTTAGTGAATCTGATGTATGCTAAAGTTTGAAAACCACTGATCTATATTATCAGTACTCACAGTTGCCTGAAATAGAGAAGACCCTTTACCTTTGGAATAATTAGTGGTTTCATTACATTCCCTAGAAAGTGCAAGTGGAGACAATTTTTTAAAATTTAAATTTCTGCAAGATTATGGTCTGTACAAGTCATCCAACTGAAATGTTCTCTTTAAATTGATGAGTTTCTCTAAATTGTTTTTTTTAAGATTTCATTTATTTGAGAGAGTGCATGTGAGCCCGAGGGTGGGGAGGGGCAAAGGGACAGGGAGAAGTGGACTCTGTGCAGAGTGGGGGGCCATTGTGGGGCTTGATCCCGGGACCCTCAGATCATGACCTGAGCAGAAGTCAGACACTTAACCCAGTGAGCCACCCAGATACCCCTCTGTTTTTTTAATGATACGGTGTCATCAGAAAAAAAGCAGAGTTGGAGCGCCTGGGTGGCTCAGTTGATCAAGTGACTGCCTTTGGCTCAGGTCATGATCCCGGAGACCTGGGATTGAGCCCCGCATCGGGCTCCCTGATCAGCGTCTCTCCCTCACTCACTCCCCCTGCTTGTGTTCCCTCTCTAGCTGTGTTTAATAAATAAAATAAATAAAATCTTTAAAAAAAAGAAAAGAAAAGTAGCATTATTTGCATGCCATCTGTATACCAGTCAGGTCAAATATGTTTATACACAGGTCATTAATCCTTCACACAATGCTATAAAATAGGTCATGGTTCCCATTATTGCTAAAAAGAAAACTGAGGCTGAGAGAGTTTTGTCTAAGGTGGACTAATAAGGTTGTGTATATAATAAGTGGAAAAGTAGAGTTTGAATGTAGATATTCAACAAGTATTTTATAGAGGGTGTACTATGTGAAGAGATCTGTTATAAGTATCAGGAGTACAGAACTGCTTAAGACCTAGTCTTTGTCCTTAAGGAACTTAGTCTCATAAAGCAGACAGACAGTACAGGATAATGACTCCAGTAACAAATATATTGAAAGAGTAATTTGGGAAATAGTGGAGGGAGCTTCTAACTTGGCTTGGTTTGGTTTTGGGAAGACTTCAAAAAAGGGTATGATCTTTCATATTTGAGTAGATATCATTTAAAAAGTTCCTTTGATAAACACAAAAATCTTTTTAAAGATTTTATTTATTTATTTGATAGAGAGAAATACAGCGAGAGAGGGAGCACAAGCAGAGGAAGTGAGAGAGGGAGAAGCAGGCTTTCCGGCAAGCAGGGAGCCTGATGCGGGGCTCAGTCCCAGGTCTCCAGGATCATGTCCTGAGCCGAAGGCAGTTGCTTAACCAACTGAGCCACTCAGGTGCCCCTAAACACAAAAATCTTATTCTACTTTCATGTATAGTGAAATTGCCAAATAAATTACTTCTAAAAGCAAATCAAAGCAATGATAATTTAGAATTTTTTTTGAACCATATTTACTCTTTATCCCAATTTCTAATGTGTTCTTGAAGGAGAGGCTTGTTTTAGCAGTTCAGAATTTTCTCTCTCTCTTTTTTTTAAGATTTTATTTAATTGACAGAGAGGGGGAGCAGCAGTCAGATGGAGAAGCAGATTCCCCACTGAGCAAGGAGCCCAGTGTGGGGACTCGACCCCAGGTCCCTGGAATCATGACCTGAGCCAAAGGCAGACGGTCAACCTACTGAGCCATCCAGGTGTTCCAGTACTTCATAAATTCGAAAGCTATACTATATGCCATGGGAGATGTGCCATAATTTATTCAACCAGCCCCCCTCCCCACTTTTTTTTTTTAACATTTAAGCTTATAATTTTTATGGTTATAAATAGTGCTGCGGTGAATGCTTTTACATTCGTTTTTGTATACTTGTATTATGCCCTTAGTATAATACCTAGAAATAGAATTGGTGGACCCAGTATTTGTATTACAGATTTATATTCCTCCTCTTGTCACCTGTCATTGTCAGTTACCCTCTTTGTTTTTATTTTTATTTTATTTTATTTTTTTGCCCTTTTTGTTTTCAAAATACCTTTACATGTTATGCCTTTATAACATGAGTTATGTTTTATGGGTTTTGATAATTTGGTTTTCATTTTTGTTGGTAAGTAGATAAACATAATTTCTGGCCATTTTGGGCATGTAAGCCTATAAATTAAGGTGATACACATAAGCAGTATGTCTGTTAATATAGTTTAAGATAGCATACTGGAGAGGAAAGACTGCCAATGGAATTAGGAGATAGACATTATGATCCATCTTTTTAAAAAATATTTATTTACTTGACAAAGAGAAACACAGCTAAGGAGGGAACACAAGCAAATGGAGTGGGAGAGGAAGAAGCAGGCTTCCTCCTGAGAGAGAACCCAATGTGGGGATCTGTCTCAGGACTCCAGGATCATGACCTGAGTTGACGGCAGGCACTTAACAACTGAGCCACTCAGGCGCCCTTTTGATCCCATCTTAAACAGTGATTATTTAATCGTATGATTTTTTAAAAATTAGAAAAAAAATTTAAAAGATTTTATTTAAGAGAGAGCATGTGTGAGAGAGCGAGAGAGAGCGAGAGAGAGCAGGAATGGTGGGGAGGGGCAGAGGCAAAGGCAGAGGGAGAGGCAGACACCACACCGAGCAGTGAGCCCAACATGGGGCATGATCCCAGAACCCAGGGAAGCTGAAGGCAGACATTTAACCAACTGAGCTACCCTGGCACCCCTAATCATATGATTTTAAAGTTATTTTGGTTATGTATATATTTATCTTCCTAAGATATAGGAATAGTATTGGCTATTTGCCTGCCTTATAAAGAGAAGGTATATATAAAATGGAAGTCAGGTACATTATATCACATATTTAAAGTCATATAGTATGAAAGTGACAGTGAAGTTTTTATTAGCACAGGTCTTCTGACTTCCAGTCCAGTATACTCTTATCCAGTATTATAGCCCTATCAGAGATACGGTGTATAGAACTGTAGAAACAAAATGTATGTGTATCAAATCATCTGTTAGCTTTTGCCATGGTACCATAGTCTTTTAAAAAACCCCCCAAAAACATGCCTTTGAATTCCATTTTCTGTCCCAAACAAGTTAATCAGAGAGATTTAGATGGAATTTAAATGAACAAAAGAATATATTCTGAGATGGCTAGATTACTGATAATAAAGGAAAATTATTGAAATAATACTATAGAACTGGAAGAACTATGTCTTCCGAGATATAGGGATATAGGAAGACACAAACAGAAATAGAGATACTAGAAAACAAGAATATTGTTAGTTCAGGGGCTTTTTCTCTCCTGGCAAGCTTTTTTTCATCCTTAGATAGAGAGATTTAAGGTGATAATTAGTCTCAAGGATGGAGCTGACTTTGGGGACACACACACACACACACACACACACACACACACACACCCCTACCATGGATTGTGAATGTTATTATTTTATAGCAATATGAATATTGGTCACAATGCATTATTTTTTTCACGTAATTTATTCCTAGTGAGCTGAAGGGTACTCTATAATCACATCAGTTAGTGATGTGGCCGGCAAGATTTATATTTTCTTCTTCAAGATTTGTCAAAATTCTTGGAATTTTCTGGAAAAAAAGATCTAGTAGATATAATTGTTTCAGGCTTTCTTTCACTGAAACACTGTTCTTCATAGGGGATATTAATCTTGTCCCTGGAAGAATTTTGATCTGGTATGAAATAAACTGGTTGAATGTGTATCTGTCAAGTTTATTTTTTAATATTTGATTTACAAATGATGAAAAATGTAAAACTGAGTTCACAGACCAACAATAGAGAGATAATGCTGATTTTTAATGGAAGTAACAGTGGGTGCCTGGGTGGCTCAGTCGATTAAGCATTTGCCTCCAGCGCAGGACATGATCACAGGGTCCCGCGATCAAGCCTCCATCAGACTCCCTGCTCAGCAGAGAGTCTGCTTCTTCCTCTCCCTCTCCCTTTACCCCTGCTTGTGCATTCACATACATACTCTCTCTCTTTCTCTCAAATGAATAAATAAATTCTTTTTTAAAAAGATTTTATTTATTTATTTGACAGCATAAGCAGGGGGAGTAGCAGAGGGAGAGGGAGAAGCAGGCTCCCCATAGAGCAGGAGGAGCCCAGTGTGGGACTCAATCCCAGGAACCTGGGATCATGACCTGAGCCAAAGGCAGCCACTTAACCAACTGAGCTACCCAGGCACCCCTGAATAAATTCTTAAAAATAAATAAATAAATGAGGTAACAATAAATTCTGTATAAATCACTTGTTCTAATAAACTTCTACCAAATTGCTTTCTGTTGTAATACAATCATTCAAAGTCTCAGACTTAAAAATATATCCTTAGAAGGAAATTATATCTTATATGGGAGAGGTTTTCCAGAATATTAGTTTTTATGGTAAGGTTGCTTCTATTGGAATTCTTCAAAAATCTGATAGATTGGGTGTCCTTTATTATCTTTTCTTTGATTTATAATCTCGCTGGTTAGGATTGGGCTGAGTACATATTAGAGTCTCAAAAAAATCTTTGTGGGTTGCGAGGGCCTTTAAAATCTTTAGACTTCCTAACGAAGGAAAAAGTTTGAATTGGAATTTTTCTTTCTCTTTCATTTTGTTTTCTGTCAGAATTTCCTGGTGGTATTCAATTAGGACTCAGGGATTTTCTTCTAGAGATCAGTTAGCCTTTTCTTTTCTTAGGAGTTATTCAGAATCTTTTTTCCTTTGTGGTATGCACTTAGTAGGCAGAGTAGCAACAGTAGTCTAGTAAGAAAACCTATTGCCAAAACACCCACTACAGCAGAAAACTGACCTACTTAATGCTGGTAAGTTGAAAAAAAAAAATCTATGGAATTGTACCAGCATTGGATCAACTTCTTCCTTCTATAGTGATAGATGGGGTGGGGTAGAGAAGAGGATAAGAAAGGATGGTGAACTACTGTAGGGAAGTAAGTAACGTGGTAAGTGATTATTTAATTACCTGAACTTGTTTGATTAAATGCTATACATCTGGTACAATTTGGAGGCCTCTACAATACAGCAGTTCTTCTTAAATCACTTTAAACTTAAAAACAAACAAACAAACAAAAAACCAATTCAGGGGCCCCTGAGTGGCTCAGTTAGTTAGTTAAGCTTCTGCCTTTGGCTCAGGTCACGATCCCAGGGTCCTGGAATCAAGCCCCATGCTGGCCTCCCTCTTCCTCTCTTCCTGCCCCCTGCTTATACTCTCTCCCCCTCTGTCTCTCAAATAAAAAATAAAATCTTAAAAAATTTTTTTCAGGGGCGCCTCGGTGGCTCAGTTGGTTAAGCAACTGCTTTTGGCTCAGGTCATGATCTTGGAGTCCTGGGATCGAGCCCTATATCAGGCTCCCTGCTCAGCAGGAGGCCGGCTTCTCCCTCTCTCACTCCCTCTGCTTGTGTTCCCTCTCTAGCTGTGTTTTTTCCTCTGTCAAATAAATAAAATCTTTTTTTTAAAAAAAGATATTAAAAAAAAGAATGTTTGGGAATTTTTATTTGTAGCAAGTGACTATGGGCTTTAACTTTATCAAACTCATTTTTTCCATTGTTACCCAATCTAATTTTCACTACTCTCAGTATCACTAGCATCTAAATTTTAGAGCTGTGTTGTCCAGTACAGTAGCCACTAGCGTATGTGGCTACTTAAATTAATTAAAACTGAGTAAAATAAAAACACTAATTCTTTCATACTAGCTAGATTTCAAGTACTTTGGCTAGTAACTGCCAAATTAGGTAGCACAGATACAGAACATTTCATCACTGAAGAAAAGTTTTGTTGGATAGGATTGTTCTAAAGGCTGCCTCATTCCGTCATGATTTCAGGGTTTCCAAGCCTTGACACTGTTGACATTTTGGACCAGGTAATTTTTTGTTTTGGAGGCCTTGTAAGATGTTTTGCAGCATCCTTGGACTCTAGTCAGTAGATGCCAACAACATTCACCCAGTTTTGACAACCAAAAATGTCTCTGGATATTGCCAAAAGTCCCCTGGGAAGCAAAATCAACCTTATTTGAGAACCACTTACCTACTTACAAATATTGGTTCTGTATTCAGCTAGTTTTTGCTTCACAAAAAGCTTAGTGGCTTAAATAAATAATAGCTCATGACTCTGGATTGTTGGTTTGATTTGGGCTGTATTGATCTCTGGTCTGTTGGTGATCTGGCTGGGCCAGATAGCCTCACTTACATGTTGGCAAGCTTCTGTCCAGGGTAAGGTTGGGAAGTTAGTTCTCCATATGGCTTTTCTAGGAGGCAGATTCATTCAATTGTTGGCTTAAAGTTCTAAGAGTACAAGAGAGGACAAAGTCCAATGTGCAAACACTTTTCCAGTCTATGCTGTATTGATACCCATTGGCCAAAGCAAGTCATGTGGTCCCGTCCATATTCAAGAGGTAAAGAAATAGATTCCACCTCTCAATAGGAAGAGTAGTAAAGTCATGTTATAAAGGAGTGTGCAAAAGGAATGAAGGAATTACTGTTTGTATTTTTGCAAAAAGTTTAACTGCTATTATTTTCTGGGTAACGGAAGGTCCTTATTGCCCTTTAATTACATTTATCATTTTCTTCTTGTTTCTTTTTGCTTTTATTGTTCTTGGCCTTTTGGCTGAGATCAAGTGTTTGTTTTTGCTTTGTTTTTATTTTATTGTTTTAAATCCATAATTATTTAAGTTTACCCACATATTTGCTCTTTTGAGTATTTTTGATTCTTTCTTATGTATGCTTCCATTTGAAGTTATTTCCTTACTTCATAGATAATTACTTTTTTTTAGTATGAATCTACTGGTAGTGAATGTTCTGTTTTTGTCTGAAAGCATTTTTATTTTGTCTTCATTTTTAAAGGTCCTTTTTTTTTTTTAAAAGGTTTTATTTATTTATTTGACAGAGAGATAGCACAAGTAGGCAGAGCAGCAGGCAGAGGGAGAGGGAGAAGCAGGCTGTTCACTGAGCAGGGACCTGCTGCAGGGCTCAGTTTCAGGACCCCTGGATCATGACCTGAGGCAAAGGTAGACGCTTAACCAATTGAGCCATTGCACCACCCCATATATTTTTTTTTCTTTAACAGTGAAAAATTTTAATTCTTCTCACTTTCTCATTAAACTCTCTTTTTTTTAAAGATTTTATTTATTTATTTGAGAGAGAAAGAGAGCACAGAGGAAGAGGGAGAAGCAGACTCCCTACTGAGCAGAGAACCCAACGCAGGGCTCAATCACAGGACCTTGAGATTATAACCTGAGCAGAAGGTAGATGCCTAACCACCTGAGGCCCCAGGAACCCCTCTCATTAAACTACTATTTTCATTCTCCTTTCCTCAGAGTTTATCCTAATGTAATATTCTTACGCCTTAACATACTTTTTAAAAAAATCCCCTGTAGTTAATATACAGTGTTATATTCCTTTCAGTTGTACAACATAGTGATTGAACAGTCTATACCTTACTCAGTGCTTATCACAATAAGAGGATTAACCCTTCATGTATTTCACCCATCCTCCCTTCTGGTAACCATCCATTTGTTTCTTTGTAGTTAAGAGTCTGGGTTTAGTTTTGTTTTGTTTCTTTTTTTTTTTTGGTCTCATTTCTTCTTTGTTGATTTCTGTTGTTAAATCCAAATCTGAGTGAAATCATATGGTATTTGTTATTCTCTGACTGACTTACTTTACTTAGTATTATAACCTGATGATGAGTGATGTTAAGAACCTTTTCATGTGTTTTGGCCATTTGTCCGTCTTTGGAGACATTTTTCTTCATGACTTCTGCACATTTTTAAATTGGATTATTTGTCTTTTGAGTGTTGAGTTGTATATTCTTAATATATGTTGGATACTAATCCTTTGTCAGATATGTCATTTGTAGATATCTTCTCTGATTTGATAGACTGTCTTGTAGTTTTCTTGATTGTTTCTTTTCCTTTGTAGAACTTTATTTTGATATAGTCCCAATAGTTTATTATTATTTTAAAAATACTTTACTTATTTGAGAGAGAGACAGTGAGTGAGCATGAGCAGGGCAAAGGGCAGAGAGAGAAGCAGACTCCCTGCTAAGTAGGGAGCCTGATGCAGGGCTTCATTCCTGGACCCTGGGATCATGACCTGAGCCAAAGGCAGATGCTTAACTGACTAAGCCACCCAAGTAACCCCAGTAGTTTATTTCTGCCTTTGTTTCCCTTGCCTCAGGAGTACTATCTAAAAAAATGTTGCTATGTTCATTGTCCGAGAAATGTTTTTTAATTAACATATAATGTATTATTTGCTTCAGTGGTACAGGTCTGTGAATCATCAGTCTTAGACAATTCACAGCACTCACCATAGCACATACCCTCCGCAGTATCTATAACCCAGCCACCCTATCCCTCCCCCTTCACCCTGCAGCAACCCTCAGCTT